>PVIH01003551.1:0-134934 GCA_004025045.1 Sigmodon hispidus
TTTTTTTTTTTTTTTTTTTTTTTTTTTTAAAAAAACTTTATTTCCCACAAGCCATCTTTTAAAGCAGTTGTGTGTGCATGATGTATGTGTGTAAACTTGAGATGTCCTCCTCTGTGGCTGTTTGCCTTATTCCCTTCAGACAGAGTCTCTGTACTAGGAGCTCACCAGCAAGCCTCAGATACCTCCCTGTCTATACCTTTTCTCAGCTTAGTTTGCCTCCTCACCATTGTCTTTGTGTAGGGGTTAGAGGCTCATGGCCATACCTATAGCTGGAAGTTTCTGACCCTTCCTGCCCAGCCTAGCCCTGAGGTTCAGACCCACCTGCAGCTGCTTAGTCCCAAATAATCACACAAATATTAATTACAAACTGGCCCGTGGCTCAGGATCATTACCATCTAGCTCTTATAGCTTAATTCAACCTATTTTCATTAATCTGTGTATTGCCATGTGGCTTGTGGCTTACCTGTACTTTTATATCTTGCTTTTTAAAAAGGTGGCTGGATTGTGTCTCCTTAACTCTGTCCTCCTTCTCCTTTATCTCTGCTTGGATTTCCCGCCTGCCTCCAAGCTGCCTTGCCATAGGCCAAACAGCCTCTTTATTAACAAATGATAGTACAGAAAGACATCCCACATCAATACCCAACTTCTTACTACCTGGGTGCTAGAGATCCAGACTTAGGTCCTTGTGCTTATACAGTTCTTTAATATATATAATTTATTTAATTTTATTTTATGTGCCTTGGTGTAAGGGTGTCAGATCCCTTGGAACTGGAGTTACAGACAGTTGTGAGCTGCGACCTGCGTGCTAGAAATGGAACCTGAGTCCCTTGGAAGAATAGTCAGTGCTCTTAACTGCTTAGCTATCTCTGCAGCCCTGCCCCCAGTATGCAGTTCTTATCCACTGAAGCTTCCCTCATCTTAACAATTTTTTTGAACATGTTTGACTATATAAAACCAAGTTTTATTGAATAAAACATAAAGCTGCTAAAAATGACATTTTGAAACCAGATTTCCTATTAGGTATTATTTATTAAACTATCAAACTGGTGTAGTATTTCATTGGTTTTACTTTAATAAATTTCTGATACTAACATAGATTCAATAACACCATTTTTAATGAATTTACTGTTAAAAGTTTTGCTTAAGCAGTGATTTGCTAATACTGTGTGATACTTGTATATGCCAGTCAGTGAGTGTTGAAATAATCTTAGATAGATCCTGTGCTACAATGAGTGTATAGACTTAGAGAATATTAATAGATCCTTTTCTCTAGAACTTCTGCTCATCCCCATAATTGTCATTGTGCAGAATTATGACATTTTCCCACCCAGAACAAAATTAGTTATATTGAAGTCTTAAGGACCAGGTCAGCATGATGGTTCAGGCCTATAATTTTAACTCTGGAAACAAACAGGAAGAATTCTGTGGGTTTTGAGGCAGCCTGGGCTAGCTGTGTAGTGAGTATAAAACCATCTTTTGCTACAGATTGGGACCTTGTCAAAAAAGCCAAAACAAAAACAACCCTCTGTAGTAGGACAGGCCCACAGGGCCAAGGAAATTGGCTCAAACCAGTTGCCAAGGTATGCATACAATATACTTCCTTATGAGCCAACCTGGAGTCTGCTTGAGGGCTTAGCTATAGCAGCTGTCCAACGTTCCTGATTGCTTGGCATCTGCCTAGCAACAAGCACTGCCCATAGTTCCTGACTGTTGGGAACCT
The DNA here is from genome assembly GCA_004025045.1 of Sigmodon hispidus. Lineage (NCBI taxonomy): Eukaryota > Metazoa > Chordata > Mammalia > Rodentia > Cricetidae > Sigmodon > Sigmodon hispidus. The sequence continues at coordinate 1,721 of PVIH01003551.1, forward strand.
GACTAGCAACAGATGCTGTCAGTTCTGATCATGCCCAGCCAATGTGGTGATTGTGACACAGCCTGGGTGCTGGGAGGGGGGGATGTATAAGGCCCTCCCCATTGTTGAATAAATAAGTTAGTCCTTTTCACCTGACTCCTGGGATTTGTTTTGTTGACTCTGTTGTACCTTATTGCCCCCTCCTCTGAGGGAACTATTAGGATCCAGCAACAACCCCCCCCCACCACCAAAAAGCAACATGAAGGACTAAAAGATGGTAAACAGGTAAACAGTTAAGAGCATTGACTGCATGTCCAGAAGACCTAGGTCTGAATCCTAGCACGCACATGGCAGTTTAAAACAGTCTGTAACTCTAGTATCAGGGGATCTGATGTCCTCTTTTGGCTTCTGTTGACACCAGGCACACATGTAGTGCACAAATATAAATGTAGGAAAAATAACCACATGGGACTAAGGAGATGGTTTATCAGTTAGGAGCAATTGCTCTTGCAGAGGGCCTGGATTTGATTCCTAGCATTTACATGGTGGTCCACAACCAAATGTTACTCTAGTTTTAGGTGATCCAGTGGGTCCCTCTGGGCCAGAGGAATTCATGTGGTATAGATACATGTATGCAAAAACCTCATACACTAAATAAATAGGAATAAAAATCGTATATACATAAAGACAAATCTTTAAAAAAATCTACATCTGGCAGTGGTGGTGCATGCCTTGAATCTCAGCACTTGGGAAGTAGAGGCAGGCAGATCTCTGAGTTCCAGGCCAGGTCTATAGTACTCTGGTCTACAGTATTTAGTTCTAGAACAGTCAGGGTACACAGAGAAACCCTATCTCAAAAAACAAACAAAAAGAAAACAAAACAAATAAAATACCTTCACAAAACAACCCCCAAATAAAACAGACCAAAAACTTACCTACGTTTTTTGTTTTGGTTTTTTGAGTCAGAGTTTCTCTGTGTAGCTCTGGCTGGCCTCAAACTCACAGAGATTCACCTGCTTCTGCCTCCTGAGTGCTAGAATTAAAGGTTTGTGCCACTACCACCTGACTGTCTTTTCTAAATCATAAAGAATTTTAAATTCATCCTTAAAGTTCATTGTTTTGAGCCTGACACAGTGGTCCATGCCTATAATCCCAGCTACTTGGGAGGTTGATACTTTAAGAGAAATGCAAGTTCAAGACTAGTTTAGGAAACAGGAAAACCCAGTCTAAAAAAGAGAATGGAGTGGGCATTAGGAATATAGCTTAGTGGTAGAGTGATGGTTATCATGCTTACAGTCCTGGGTTTGGTCTCCAACATGGAGTGGTAGTGATCTCTGTAATCTCAGTACATGGGTGGTGGTAGAGGCAGGAAAATTAAACTTTGAGACCACTAGGGGTTTATGTAATGAATCTGAGGCCACTATGGGATACTTGAGACTGTCACAAACAGATAAACTAATAGACAAATAACTAAAAAGGAAAAAAATGTGTTGATCATTGTTGTTTTGGGGATCATACTTTATCCAAAAATAGACAGGCATCAAAACAAAACAAATTTTACTTATTTATTGAAACAGAATCATGTTGTGGATCCAGCTCAAGCTAGCCTGGAACCTCCTGTGTGTTCCAGGCCGGCCTCTTTAAGTTGTGATCCTTCTGCTTTTGTCTCCCTAGTGCTGGGGTTAGTCCTGTACCACCATACCTGGACAGAACAATGCTTCTGTATGGTTTTTATCTGTACTATGTCCGTATATATGGTGTGTATTTGTGTTCCTCTGTTTGCATATATGCATGTGGAGATCAAAAGTCAATGTTTTTTTTATTGCTCTCCATTTTATAGTTTGAGGAAGAATATGTCTCACTAAAACTGGAGCTTGCCAGTTGTCTAGACTGGCTGGCCAGTGAGCTCCAGGGATATGTTGTTCCCAGTTACCTCTTCCCCCATGTTCCCAGAACTCAGGGTACAGATATGTACTGTCTCATCCTGCTTTTATGTAGATGCTGGGGATCTGCACTCATGTCCACATGCTTGCCCAACATGTACTTTACCAACTGAGCCATCTCCCCAGCCTTTGTGTTTTTGAAAAAGGATTTTACTATGTAGCCCAGTCTTGCATTGAACTCATGATTTTCTTGCCTGCACCTCCATTTAGGATTATAGGCTTGTACCATCATGATAATTGGCTTTGTATTTTCTTTATTAACATTTTACCAGTTTTCAGGAATTTTTCTGCCTCTAAATGCACACTGAAAAAAAACTAGAAGTATAGCTAAACAATGTACACTTACTGACCCTGAATTTGCACTTTGGCACTGAAAAAAAATTAAAGCTGGGGACTAGAGAGATGGCTTGGTGATTAAGAGCACTAGTTGCTCTTCTGGCAGACCTGGGTTCAATTTCCAGCACTGGCATTGTGGCTCACAACCATTTGTAACTCCAGGTCCAGGGGATCTGATGCTCTCTGTAAGCACCAGGCTTGCACATTGTGCACCAAGTGTACATGCAAGCAAAATACCTTATACACATTTAAAAAAAAAGTCAGATCACATTTTGGAGGAAAAACCCACTAAATATATATAAAATATACATTGAAGTCAAAGGTATTCTTTGGGTCTGCCCCCTCCTCTTTTTTTTAAAGGCAGAGTCTCACCATGTAACCCTGGCTGTCTTAGAACTTGTTATTCTGACCTTCAACTCAAAGAGATTTGTCTTTTCCTGTCTCTCAAGTGCAGTAATTAAAGGTGTGTGTCACCACATCCAGTTTATTTCTACTTTTGCTTCTTGCTGTCATTTTATTAATTGTCAATACTGTTTTTGTGACTGAGTTTTACTATATAGTCCTGGCTGGTCTAGAACTTGGTATTGCTATGTAGACCACTGTTGTAGTATATTTCTGGCCCAGACTTTTGGGCCTGGCCTTGAGATTCGAACCCACTTGCAGTCCCACTGCCACTTAGCACCAAATAATCACATAAAGGCTTATGCTAATTTTATGCTGATCGACCTAGGGCTCAGGCATATAACTTTCTAGCTCTTTACTAACCCATGATCTTTATCTTGTTCAACCATGTGGCTCGGTACCTTTCTCAGAGCAGCATAATTGTCCTTTGCATCTGCTGGCTTCTCTGGCAGCTCGGTGGCATCTCTGCTTTGTTCTTCCTGTTCCCAAAGTTTTCTTAGTCTGGTAATCCCCCCCTACACACTTCCTGTCTGCCTTTAGCCAATCAGCATTTTTATTAAACCAGTAGGCCGGACAGTTACTTATAATGCAACAACATAATCCCACTGCAGAACACATATGTATCACCAGGTTCTACTGTCATTTTACAAGGTTTGCCCCCCACCCCCATTATCATTTCTGAGGGTAGCTCAAAGTAGTTTCTTGAATCTTCTAAAATTTCTTGTTAGGGCTAGAGAAATGACTTGGTAGTTAAGAGCATTGGTTCACAACCATCCATAACTCCAGGTCCAAAGAGTCCAGTGACCTCTTCTGGTCTTTACAGATAGTAGAGACACATGGTGCACAGACATATACAAGCAGACAAAACACTCAAATACATAAAGTAGATGTTTTTAAAGATTAAGTTTGAAAATTTAAAAAGCCTAAAACATCTTGAGTCAGTTTGTTGACTTTTATAAACTTGCTTCCAGATCAGCTATAAGCATTGACATGAATTATGTAACTTCTGATTCAGCTTAGCTCTTTCTGGCATCTGTGTTCTGCCATTTGCTACAAAACTATTTGGTCCACTTAGCTGGTTCTCGCTGAAACCTGTCCCTACATGTCTGAAAACCAAATGCAGATATTAACTTAAACATTCGGTCTTGGTACTGCACTACTCTTCTGTTTTTTGTAAATTGCATTTTAGTTTATTAAGTGTGTATGTGCTGTGGCACAATTGTGGAGGTCAAAGGACAGCTCAGAGATTGATTCTCTTCTCCTACCATGTGGGTCCTCAGGTTGAACTCATTGTCAGGCTGGGTGACAAGTACAATTTCCTGCTGAGCCATCTTGGGAGGCGTCTATATTTTGTACAGCAGTGTATCTGCAACTTTTTTGTCTCAGTACTATCTGTTTGTACTCTCAAAAGTTACTAATGGTTGGTTCTTCACCTGGGCATGGTGGTGCATGCTTAGAATGTCAGCACTTCGGAGACCAAGGCAAGAGGAGCATCCAGAGCTAGAGGCTGGCAGTGGTGGCCCACACCTTCAATTCCAGCACTTAGGAGACAAGCAGGCAGATCTCCAGGTTCAGGGCCAGCCTGGTCTACACAGTGAGTTCCAGTGCTACACAGAGAAACCATGTCTTGAAGAACAACAACAACAACAACAACAAAAAAAAAAGGGCAAGAGAGCTGAAGGCTAGCATGGGACACATAGTAAGTTCCAGGCCATTATGGGCTACAGAGTGAGACTTTGTCTCAGTCACGTTCCTGTCCTGCCCCCCCAACCAAAAAAAGATTTATTAAAGATTAAAAAAATTTTTTTTTGCTTATTTGAATTAATATCTGTTAATGTTTACCTTATAAGAGATTAAAATATAATTTAAAAATAGCCAACTTATTAGAATATAACAAAAATGCATCTGTATACAGTGCCAAAAAAAAAAAAAAAAAAAGGGCCGGAGATGAAATCCAGTGAAGTGCTTGCCTAGCACGCACTAGCCCTAGACTAGTTCCATAGTACTGTATAAACCAAGTTGGTGGCATGTACCTGTAATCTCTGTACTTGAGAGGTGCCAACCTAGGGTAGAGACTCTGTCTCAAAAAAAGAAAAAGCAGGGCATGGTGTCATACATCTTTAATTCCAGCACTTGGGAGGCAGAGGAAGGAGGATCTCTGTGACTTCAAGACTAGCATGGTTTACATATAGAATTCCAGGTTAGCCAGGGTTATGTAAGAAACCCTGTTTCCAAAAAAAGGGGAGTGAGGCAGAAGATGGTTTGACTGGTAAAGGTGCCCACCACAGAAGCTTGATGACCTGAGTTTGATTCCTGGGACCCACATGGTAGAAGGTTGTCCTCCAACCTCCTCATGCATGCTGTGGCATGTTGCACATGCCATACACCCATACACAAAAAAGAAAAGTCTAAGAACCTTCAAAGTGCTTTAATATCTGGCTTCACAGAAAACATTTGGTTTCTCATACCTGCTTCTGCTTTCAGTCTGTTAAGCTATGTTGTTTTGTTTTAAGTGTATGAATGATAGGATTATATAACTTTTTTATATGTGTAACAGAAAAGAGAAAGATTATTTTTAGGTAGTTGTACCCTCCTTTGATATGGTACCAAATTTTAGGAAATTATTTTTTTAAATGTTACAGTGTGTGACCTGAGGCCACTTCTGTGAACTTCTAATACTGTTATGTTGAAATGTGTTGGTTTGACTTGCTCTTTAAGTAGATCTTTTACTTGTAATTGATTTATTAACTGCCATGAGCCCTCAGAAAGGGTCTTGGTCCATAGGTGAGCCTGGAGCCACTTGGAGAACTGCTGCCTTACAGATTTGAGAATGCAATTGCTTTCCAAATGGAAGCGTTAGAAATTTTCCTAATCGCTTGATGATTCTCAAACGGTATTCCCAAGGTATTTTTAATTTTATTCTAGTTAATTAATTATTTTTTAGGTAGTCCTATACCATCCTCAAGTCCCCATATGTAGCTGAGGATGAACATGAACTTTCTGTTTTTCCTGGCTCCAACTCTCAGGGCTGTGCCACCACATCTGATTTGGGTTTTATGGGGATCGAACCCTGGGCTTTTGGTACACTAAGCAAGCACTTTGCCAATTGACCATCCCTGTTTAATCTTATTTTTTAATGAGCTAGGGCTCATTCTAGTTAGGTCACATTAGCCACATTGAACTCATACATAATTTTATTTTATTTTATTTTTATTTTTATTTTTTTTAAAGGTTTCTTTCTTTTTTTTTTAACTTTATTTATTTATTTGCCTTGGTGTTTGCCTGGAACTGGAACTACAGACAGTTGTTAGCTGCCATGTGGGTGCTGGAAATCGAACCCGGGTCCTCTGGAAGAGCAGACGTTGCTCTTAACCGCTGAGCCATCTCTCCAGCCCCCATAATTTTATTTTAATTTGCATGTTGTTGGTGATTGGATCAGAGCTAGGCAAGTACTCTACAACTGAATCATATCTCTCAGCAACACTCCCCATTGTGTGTGTGTGTGTATGTGTGTGTGTGTATGTATGTATGTATGTAAGAGAAACAGACAGACTCACTTCAGTTTTTTCTTGGTTTTTAAGTTATATTTATTATGATATATATACATGCATATACTACAGTGCATTTATGAAGGTCACTGGAGAACTTTGGGTAATTGGTTGTCTCCAGAACTTGAGTTCTAAGGATTGAACTCAGGTTGTCAAACTACTTAGTCTGTGTTTTAGTTTAATTTCTGTTGCTGTGATAAATACTTTGATTACATGCAATTTAGGGGAAGATAACATAGTCACTTGTTAAAATACATCAAGGCAGGAACTGAAGTCAGCAGGCCTCTTTGTTACTTCACACAGCATTATTTCCAACCAAGTAACTTACTCCATAGCCAAAGAAGTGCAGCAGAACTGTGGAGAACACTCCTTGCTAGCTGGCTTGCAGGTCAGTTTACGCTCAGCTAATTTTCTTACATAGTTTAGGACTGCTTGCCTAGGGATGGTACAGCCCATAATGGATTATTCAATTAACAGTCTAGATAACTCCTACACCATGCATACTCAAAGGCCATTCTGAACTAGGCAATTGCTCAGTTAAGGCTGTCCTTCCAGATTATTCTAGGTTGTGTCCAATTCACAGTTAAAACTAGCCAGAACATCTGGCAAGTGCTTTTGCCCACAGAAGCATCTCATAGGCCCTGAGATCTCACTTTGCAATCCAGGCTGGCCTCAAACTTGTAATTCTTCTGCCCCAGGTTTCCTCCTAAATGTTGGAGTTACCACATAAGTTCTTGGGCCTCAGTGCTAAGAACAATCTAAGAAGCTTGGAATCAATCTATCTCTTTACAAGGTGCCCAAGTGATTCTACAATGCTTAAAAACTATTGTGTACCTTAACTTTATTTACATAGTTATTTTTAGATTTATTTAATGTGTATGAGAATTTTCCCTGCACGTATAAATGTACATCATGTGCATGTCTGGTGCCCATGGAGTTCAGAAAATGGTGTCAGATCCTCTGGCATGGGAGTCACAGATGGTTGTGAGCCACCATATGAATGCTAGGAACGGAACCTGGTACCGCTGTAAGAGCAACAAATGCTTTTAACTGCTAAGCTGTATTCCAGTCCCCTTAACCTTACAGGAAAAAAAATCAAACATATAATCTTTAAAATTTGGAAATTCAAACAAAAGTTAATGCTTAGATACATTATAAATCATTTAATATTCATGTATTAATAATTAAAGTATAGAATTCTGATATTTTTCCTTGTTAGAATATGTTACTTGGGGCTGGAGAGATGGCTCAGCGGTTAGGAGCACCGCCTGCTCTTCCAGAGGACCGGGGTTCAATTCCCAGCACCCACATGGCAGCTAACAACTGTCTGTGGTTCCAGTTCCAGGCAAACACCAAGGCAAATAAATAAATAAATAAAAGTGTTTTTTTTTTTTAAAAAAAAAGAATATGTTACTTAATCATGTATTTTGGGATTAGGTGACAAAGGCCAGATAATAAATATGGTAGACTTTGTGGCATGAGGTCTGTGTTATACTTACTCAACTCTGCCATTCTAACACAAAAATAGACATGGAGGATATGTTGATGAATAAGCACAGATGTGTTTTAATATAATTTGTGAGAGAGGTTATTGGGGATTAAATATAGAGCATTAAGTAGGCTGGACAGTTTTCTACCACTAAGATATGCCCCTGGCTACGTAACTTTTTTATAGGCACTAAAATTGAATTTCATATAAATTTCATGTGTCATAAGTCTTTTTTGATTTTCAACCATTTAAAAATTATTTTTGGCTTACAAGCTACACAAAGGTAGGTGGCAAACTAAAAGATTTGGTCCATGAGCTGACATTTCTTGATATTTAATATATACTATCGCTAGATTTTGAATTTAAAAATAATTACAAGATAGTATTATGCTTAATTTAAAAATGGAATATCATAGTATCTATTTTCTCATTCATAAGTTTGATTTTCACTATTTCAGTTACCTCTATCAATTGAAATTTGAATATATTAAGAAAAATTCCAGAAGTAAACAATTCATTAATTTTAAATCACATGCTATTATGAATAGTGTGAGGAAATCTATACCTGTCCTACTCTATTCCTGTTTAGGACCCTGGGATGTGAATTATCCCTTTGGTTGCCCAGTCCTTAAACACATATTTTATGCTACCTATTAGTCATTCAGTAGCCTTAAGTATTGCATTGTATTTACATTTCATGTAAAAGTAAATATAAATTAAGTAAACTTTATTTTACTTAATAATATTCTGAAAGTGCTAGACATTTGAAGAAGATGCACCAGGACATTATCCACTGAAGATGAAGCCATCCTGGTTTCTATCTCCAGTACCACATAGAAGTACTCAGAAGGTAGAAGCAGGGGAATGAGAAGTTCAAGATTATCCTTGACAACATAGCAAGTCTGAGGTCAGCCTGGGATGCTTGAGGCCTTGCCTCAAAACAAAAACAAAGGTTGGGTGTGGTGGTACACAACTTTGACCTTTAATCCCCAGCACTCAGAAGGGTCAGGAAGATATGAGTTCAAGACCAGGTCAGCCAAGACTGTAGTGAGACCCTGTCTCAAAAAACAAGTACACTAGACACGCCCTACCCACACCCTGTGTGCCAAAAAATGAAACCCAATGAAAACATGAAAGAAAAAGCTACCTTTGGTCTTCTGGTCACGCTTCAGAACATACAGAAAAGGCAATGTGTGCAGCAGTTGGTCCTCAGCTCCTCCGCTGTGAGTCTTGAGATCCTTTCCTATAAGAGAGGACTGTTGTATTTAATTTCCTTAGTACTTCAAGACTATTTGGTGGTAGCAGGGCATGATTGTTATCCTAGCACTTGATGAGACTGAGGCAGGAGTAGCAAAAGTCTGAGCTGTGTCTGGACTTCAGAGTAAGTCCAGACCAGTACACAGTGATATCCTGTCAAAAAAATAGAAAAAGAAAGAAAAGAAAGAGGATGGAGAAAAAAAAATCAAGAACTTATCCTCAAATTCATGTTTCTGGATATTCATTCACTTTGTATACTAAGCATATAAGAAACCCTGTTAGGTGCTAAATTGTTGAAATGTACAATTCAGCTCTCAGTAGTTGTATAACATGCACATTTCATATAATCTTAAAAAAGTATTCTTGTTTGGAGTATGTGTAAATAACTAGCATTCATACTAGCTTCAACATCTTTGTTTCTTATAACTCTGCTTACCACCACCACCCCCCCCCCCGCAAAAAGCCTCTTAGCAAAGAATTTCACAAAACTCTGATGTAGGAAGGATGTGGTAGTGTAGTAGTGTAAGCCTGTAATCCCAGCATATGGGAGGCAGAGACATGACAGATTGCAAGTTTGGGGCCAGATGGGGAGATCCTATCTCAAACAAACAAATGAAAACCAACACAAGGCTGAGGAGATGGCTCATTTGGTAAAGTGCCTGCTGTATAAGCATGAGAACCTGAGTTTGGATCCCCAGAAACTGTGTAAAAAGCCAGGCAAGGCAGCACACATCTGTAACCTGTGTGTGTGTGTGTGTGTGTGTGTGTGTGTGTGTGTGTGTTGGGGTGGGGGGCGGCAGTGGCTGCCAGGTCCCTGGTGCTCACAGTTACTGAAATCTGCCTTCTACACTCACATGTGCATATACCCCACATAAATATATACATACAGAACTCCCATACACATACATACAAATGCAAAACTTTGATATGAAACAGTAAGGCTAATTCATTTAAGATTGTAGTAGTATTTGTGGTTTTACATCATCCTTCTAGGTGATTTACCTACTAGTGAGGTAATGTATGGTGAACTATAGTGGTGCTAAATTGAAAATTAACCCAGAATTAATAGACTGAGATTCCAACTCCTGAATAATCTACTGTCTGGTAAAACTTAAATCTACTTCTTTTTTTTTTTTGAGGTTTACATAACCTGCATTATAATTTCACAGTTTATATATGTTTACTGGAACCCTTTCTTTATGTGTTTTTTTTATATTCCATGCAGACCAGAGCATCAGTGAGTGTCCTTTTTGAGGATAAATTGTTGAGGCTAGAGCTGAAAGATAGTTCAGTGGGTAGACATACTTGCCACCAAGCTTAACAATCTTGAGTTCTGTCCTCATAACCCATTTGGAAGAAGGAGAGAACCTCCTCCCAAAAGTGTGACCACCACATATGAGTTGTGGCATATATATGTAATTTTTAAAAACACTGTGTTGAGACTGGTTAAGAATGTCAGTGTTTGTATGCTTTATTTACTAATAGCTAAATTCTCTATTGTCTGAACTGTAGTATACTGTTGTGGTTTTTTTCAGAGAACTGTTTGCATATATACTTTTTTTGTATTAATGTCGTAAAGGAATGGAGGTACAGAGTTAGAGCCTGTTTTAAATTTTCCAGCTTATTTAAATCTAAACTAAATGGTGCTCAGTATCCGGTAGCTTGGTTTTAGCTCCTTCCTTCCCTTAGAGATGTATGTTAGGGACGGTTCCTGACCATTTTTGATTAGTTATTACTATAAGTAATATCTCTTGCTGGGGATTCTGAAAATGGGTAATAGAGGGAAGAGGTGCCTGGAACTGCTTGGTCCTTTTTGGACTTATTTTTCTAGCTGATACTGATGCTTTCTAAAACTTTATATGACTTTTTAATTTACTCTTTTGGGCTTTAGAATAGTTTAAAAGGTAATAGACCTTTTTTTCTCTTTAACACAAAGACATGCGTTTTATTCATCATGCGATCAGCATCCTTTTATTATTAGATCATATCATATTACATATTTGTAATTTTACTCTGCTTACCTTTATTATTTGAATTTATGATATGTGTTGAGGGAGCCTATATGCCATGGAACACACATGGAAGTCTGAGAACAACTCTATGAAATTGGTTTCTCCTTTCACCTTTACATGGGCTCCAGGATTCAAACTCAAGTTTTCAGCTTGTATGGCAAGCACTTTACCTAGAGTAGTTATTTTAGACATAATGATTATTCATTTTGTATTTATTTTTGTTAATTTCTTCACCTATTTTTTAAAGAATTGTTTAATATATATTACATAGCATATATATATATACATATATGTGTACACACACTCACACATGCACGCACCCACACACAAATGTTTTTTCTGCCTTTATTTACGTGTACTGTGTGCATGCATGCCTAGTGCCTGAGGTGTTCTGAAGAAGCTGTCAGACTATTGGAAGAGTTACGGATGATTGTGAGGCACTATGTGGATGCTGGGAACTGAGCCCAGGGCCTCTGAAGTCCTCATCCTTTATCTTTTTCTAATTGTTATTTTTTGCTTGCTTCTTCTTATACATTTGGAATTATATTACATATGAGATTTTATTTATCTAAATGTTTAGTCATTTATTCACAGCACACCCATAAAAGTCAGAGTTTTACCTTCCACCTTGTTGAGGCTGATTCTCTTTTTTTGTATTGGTGTCTTCTAGGCTAGTTGACCTTTGAACTTCTGCTATATTTCACTGTTTTGCTTTTCATCGTATAATAGGATAGGATTATAGATGTGTGCCATTCTTTTTTCTTTCTTTTTAAATATTTATTTTTATTTTATGTGAATTGGTGCTTTGCCTGCATGTATAACTGTGTAAGGGTGTCAGATCTAGGAATTATAGACAGTTGTTAGCTGTCATGTGGATGCTGGGAATCGAACAGTCAGTGCTCTTAACCTCTGAGCCATCTCTCCAGCCCATCATTCTTTTTTTCACATGGGTTCCAGGGATTGAACTCAGGTTGTCAAGCTTATGTGTGGCAAATACTTTCACCTGCTACAAGCTATCTTCCTGGCCTCGTAATTTACTTTCTCACGTCATTAAATAGTTTTTAAAATGTTATTCCTAACATCTTAAATATAGTTTGTTGTAATGTAGTATGTTTTCTTCAGCACTTAATTTCTATTCTTTACTGGTCACAAATATTATTATGACAAACATTTTAGTATGTAAAAATGCCAGTACCCATGTTGGGTGGCTCATGTCCATCTCTCCAGCTACAGGGGAACCTAAAACCTCTGGTCTCTGAGGACACATATACTAAGATGCAGATACACACACACACATATACAAACACACACATACAAGTAAAATATTATAAAAATTTAATTCTTTAAGCCTTGACTTTTTTAAAAAAATTCATTTGAGTGTGGATGTTCATGGTGTGTGTATGGTGGTCAGAGGACAACTTTTGGGAGTTGATCCTTTTCTTCTACCTTGGGTTTAGGGATTGAGTTCAGATCAAGTGCTTCTGCTTGCTGAACCATCTCACTGGCTCTAACTAAACCTTGATTTTTCTTAACTAGTCTCCCACCATTCAGATGAGTTTTACTTCTAGGCAAATTCTAGTTGTATTGTTTACACATTTTGGTTGCTCTGAGTACATGAGCCTTTTTCCCTGTAGACCCGAGCATCTAAGGACAACCTTTTAATGCATCTTTCTTTTCTTGTCCTAAGCATCTCACTTACTCTTGGTAATGTCTTAGTTTGTGTATTCCTTTCATCATTTATTGTTTAGTCCTATAAGTTCTTACATTTCATCCTGAAAAATAGATCAGGAAGGAAGTAATATACTCTGTCACCCTAGACACATGATCTGCTTGTCAAGCAGTAGAATTACAGATGAGCTGTGAGTTAAGTTCTCACTGAGTGGCAGCAGCATCATTCAAGATTTCACTTTTTGTCTCCATCTGTTTATACAATAGAAATGTGTTACCTTTTATTTGTCATATAAAAATAACCAAAAGCATTTTTTGTGTGTGTGTCACAATTGATGTAGCGGACAGAGAATTATTAAAGAAAAATTTAAAAGGTGTGAGTGGAAGTTTTTAAATGGGGAGATTATTCTTATTGTTAAATATTTAAAATTTTTGAGTGCAGAAATGATGGAAATGACAAGGGACCTGAGAATAAGGGGATTATTCAAGAATCAGTAGGCATTTAAGAAAGACTCTTTTCCTCCCATTGTGATCTCTGTTTGGTAAAAATGGTGCAACAAAGGCTTACAAATTGGAACAGAAGCAGGAAATCCTATTAGTAGCTGCCGGTTCACAGTCAAGGCTACAGAAAAGCTCACGTCTGTTAGAGTTTAATGCTTTTCTCCCAAGTTCTTTTGCTTGTTTGTTTTTCAGATCTTAATAAAGATTCCAAATTATAATCATCCTCATTTTTTGAAGGTTTGAAATTTGTGGCTTGAAAAAAATTGTTCTAGAATTTATGTAATCATTTTCTACTTCCCTATCTTACCAGAAAGAACCCTTTCCTTCTAATAATCAGTAAAGGAGAAAGTTTAGCCTCCAGTGCCTAAATTCTCTATCCACTTCTACCTTGATAGAAGTAGACATAAGAGGAACCCTTCAAGCCAAGTTCTGATCTTGTGGTTATGTTAGAAGAACAGGCTCTGGAGCTAGGAGTGAAATTATCTACATCACAGCAGTTAGGGATTCCCATAGAGGAATGATTGCTTTCCAAAGATGATCTGCATTTTCAGCCATAATGACCATAGTTTTTGTATTTATTTACTTATTTTTTGATACTGCATTATGGTTCCAGAAAGCAATAAAAAGTAACTTATTTGTTTTTTTAAATGTATTTAAAACAAACAAAGCAACCAGAAAACCTTGTTGTCCTGGGGCTATGTGAGGAAGAATGAAGCTCTTATTTCCCAGTACCCAATCATCGGCTTGAGCCAGCCTCTCCTAGGAGCAGAATTTATTGAAGCAATTTATCCTGGCTAAATGTGATATAAATCTGTGTATACGTATGTACATACAGAGTCTATTCCATTACAGCAGGATTGGAGCATCAGTTTCCTTCATAGTTAGACCATGTTCCTATCACACTGAAAGATGACCAAGCATCCCCTTCTGTTTTATGGGACACCTCACACTTTTAAACACCGATTAGTTGTGGAATTACTGATTAGACAACCAGAAATACGAGTTTCTAACTCAAAAGTAGATCCTAAGAGAATAGGAGAGATAGTACCTCATTGCTCTCGATTTTAAGCCTGGTTTTCTGCTACTACATTCATTCTAGCATGTTGGCATTTTATTTAATGAAGGCCTGACTGAGATTGACCTGACACTTTAGTTTATCTCCAATATGAAATCTGAGATTTGGTTACAGTTCTGAAGTTATTTCCAGACGTAGTTCAGCGATCACCTCCTACTCCTCTTCCCTTGCTCACACCCTTTTATGTGTTTTTCTGTGTTTGGGTAGTTGGGTGAAAATGTCCTTCGAACCTTGTTCTACAAGACTGCGTTTATCCTTCCTTCCGGTTTTCTCTTTGACTCTTCCAAAATATTGTTCATATCTTTTAGGAGTATTTTTACTCTGATTTGCATTTCTCATCATTATTCATCTCTGCCTGGTTTTTATTCTTAGTTGGAATATGAGAAATTTCCCTGACACATACAGATCACATTTGTTGTTTGACAGAAAATTTTGATAAACATTTCAAGAGATTCATTTAAAAAAAAGCAATATAAATTCTGTTAAATTCTTCAGAGAAATAGAGGGGATGGATGGTGGTGCCTTTAAGTGCATTTCTTTTATCCCCTGCAGCAGCACACATCTGTTGGCTGCAACAGAGAAGCCCGAGAACTCTGGCCGAGAGCAGCACAAACAGCCGGAACATATTCACCCAGTAAACCCCCAAAGAGTCGACATTTGTTTTATTGCTGCTTTTAAAAACCTAGCCATAAATAGAATCAGAGAGGGGAAGGGCACTGATATTTCTTCATTTGCCACAGATGATTGGTGGGGGAGGAGGAGGCTCCCAGTGGGGGGGGATTTTATTTTTATTTTTTTATTAATGAAAATAATTTCCCATGTAGTCCAATAGGATGGGTGCTTTGTTTTCTTTGGCAATAATCTGGGATAAACGACCCTTGCCAACAGTCTCCTAGTTTATACACCAGGGAGCCAGATTATAGCCCTGTAAAATGGAGCATCCCTCCTATAATCCCTTAATTAATTAAATGACAAATTTTGGTCTTCTCTAGTTCAGAAATATGGCTTCCGCATCAAGCTTTCAGTGAATTTATTGACGTAGAGAGCTGCACTGGTTGTGATTCAGTAGACTGGAGAAATGTGTTATATACTGTAGCAGAAAGAAGGAAAACCCAGCAAAGGCTTAAAATTCCTGGACTATTTAAGTCTGAATTTTTCTAATTAAAAGTTTCAATTGAGGCACAGCAGATCATATGCCACCTGTCTAATGAGTCTCCCCAAAGCAGCCCGTGTTTACAGCTTTGATAGATGGCATTCTTGAAACACCTGTTTTTGGGCATGATATTTTTGAAGCGCATTTTTTTTTCTCCAGCGTATTTAACATAACTTTTCCCCTACTCCTTTCCCCCCCTCAGCTCTGCTCTGTTGTATGAAATATGGGAGACGACAGACCGTTTGTGTGCAATGCCCCGGGCTGTGGACAGGTACGTTTACAATATACTTTATTGTGAATGTCTTGTTGTGAATCAAAGTGGCTGTTTTATCACTAAGGCAAAGAGTTTAAAGCCGGTATTTTACGTGATCACTGGAGGTAATCAGATCAGAGGATTTGCAGTGTGTAAATCCAAGTTATGAGGAAGTGTAGGCACTCCACTGTAATGAAATCTGCTTTGCTTTCTTCCATCTTGTTATTCTACTGATGTTTGTTTTCCAGAAGTGTTAAGGAATACATGTTACTCACTCTTCCTTTCTAAAACTGTTCATTAAGCACAAAGGAAGTTTAAAATTTTCTTCTTCTTGACCTTCAGGTATATAAAAGTCTGCTTAAACATATTTAGTTAGGTAAGAATATTCTCATTTATTGTAAGCCTCCAATTTCTGAGTCTGTGAATTTCTCAAATATGAAAAAGAAATGTTCCTTTTGATTGTTGATCCAGAAAAATCGAGTTAACAGCTAAGACAGGTACTCTTAGAACAGACAAAGCCAACACAGCCATCCGGTAGTATCCCACAAACACTTTCCCTGTCTGACACCGTCACATGTGTCAGCTCCTACGTAGTTGTTTGCATGTGTGTGCATTATATGTCAGATGTGTTTCATATACTTTTTAAATAAAATAATTCTGTTGAAATTGCCTTGTTTTTCTTTTTGTATATTAACTTTTCCCCTAGATCTTTTTCCAATGCTTCTACAAATGATGAAAAAATGGATAAAAGCTTTATTTGCTTTCATTTTACAGAATCTCAACTATATTTAGTTAGGAATATGTCATGTAACTGTCCAGTGATACTTGTTGGTGGTACGTGAGATCGAAGACTGGTTTAATTACACATTGTAAATGCTTAAAAAAAAAAAAAAAAAGCTAAGTCCTAAACATTTCTAAGAATTGGTAGATGAGATGGTGAATGATGGGACAAGAAATAGAAGATTCCTGATTTCAATAAATGCTGAAAGTTTCTGGTAAGACACTTACAAACCATTGTATTCTGAAGTATTAAACATCCTAGAGTATATTTTTTTTCTTGTTACATTTTTAAAAATATGTGTAGGTGTATTTCCATTTTCAAGTAGCATTATTAAAATAGAAAATATAAAACAATCCAAATTTATATGTGTGAATTTCATAATGTTTGCTGTGATTCCTGCAGCAAACAGCATAGTAGTACCCTGTACTTCTTGGAAAATCTGAATTTTGAGTGAGCTTATTTTCTTAATACGTTAATTTTTTTTTTTTTTTTTTTAAAGACAAGATCTCACTGTGTATCCCTGGCTGCCCTAGAACTCTCTATGTTGACCAGACTGTCCTCAAATTCACAAAGATATACTTTAAAGGTGTGTGCCACCATTCCTGGCTAGCCCAGGCCACACAAGACCTTGCCTCACAAACAAACAAACAAACAAAAAATTGTGAGCCAAACATGAGGATACACATTTTTAAACAGCACCCATGGCAGAGAAAAAGTGATATTTTCAGGATGGGCCAAATGGTTAAAAGGGTAAAAGTACTTGCTGAACAAACCTGACAACCTGCATTTTATATGGGGTCCCATAGTGGAAAGGTGAAAAGAGAAAGTGGACTCTCAGAATTACCCTCTGACCTCCACATGTGCATTCTGGCATATATGCACCTGCACCTACACTCATGTCATAATATACATGCACACATACACAATAATAATAATAAAGGGATAAAAAATTTACAAAGCTCTGAAATACCTGGCATCATAACTCATTCCTTTATTCTCAACACTTGAGAGACTGAGGTGGGCAGATCTCTGAATTCAAGGCCAACCTGGTTTACAGAGTGAGTTTCAAGACAGCCAGGGTTACACAGAGAAACCCTGTCTCAAAGTTTTAAAATTTATTTAGTACTAGAAAAGGAAAGTAATAAGGCAAGGACTTTTTACTTTGGTTTCTCTGTTTTGTTGGGCTTTGTTTACTAATTGTGTGTTGGTTTCCATGATTCACTGTAAAGTCATTAGACTTGGATAACTTTTGTCCTAATGGGAAATTGAATATGGAACTTGGAACTTGAGGACATCATCACTTTTTTAATAGGTTGAAAGCTCCATCTTATGAATTTGGTGGCAGGCTGGAGAGATGGCTCAGTGGTTAAGAGCACTGACTGTTCTTCCACAGGACCCAAGTTCGATTCCCAGCATCCACATGGCAGCTAACAACTGTCTGTAATTCCAAAATCTGACACTCTTACACCATTATATATGCAGGCAAAACACCAACTCACGTAAAATTAAAATAAATATTAAAAAAAAAAAGAGTTTGGTGGCAATGTGACTTTTCCTTTCACCCCTTTTGAATATCAGGAACTGTTTGTTCAGATAAGATTATAGTTTTCCAGTTATATTTAGTCCTTTCTCTAGATTTCTTCTGAAATCTAGTAACAACTCCAGAGTTGTTACTTCAACGGATACATGTGATCACCTCATGCTATGTGAAACAGAGAAAATATGACAAAAGATGCAAATATGGTGAAGCCAGCTACTATTTGATATTCTATTGAGCTTCCTTAAATCTTGAGAACTACCCAGAGACCTTTAAGCTACTTGTAACCCACTTGTTATTGACTCAGATTATTTGTTCCAAATGTGGTAGAAACAATAACAAAAGGCTATGTAACTTCCAGGAAGGAACCAAGATAAGCTTTGGAAGGCATGGTTTAGGACCTATCATTAGAGAAGTCTCAGAAAACAGTGGTAAGGAGAAAGAGTTGCCTCAGAAGGTAAGAGCACTACTGGTCTAGCAGAAGACCCATGTTTGATTCTGAGTACCTTTATGGGGGCTCACAAACATGGGTAACTCCAGTTCCAGGAGATCCAGTGCCCTCTTCTGACCTCCATGGGAACTGCATGCACAGAGATCAGAAACATGCATGCAGACAAAGCATTCATGCATATAAGATGAGAAACAAACATATAAAATCTTTTTTTATTATTGTGGAATTGGAGATTTAGCTCAATAGAGCTGAATATGCACAGATTTGTGCAAGGCTCTGGATTCAGTCTTTTGCTCTTGAGGGGGGGGGGGCGGGGAAGCAACCAAAGGGAACTGTGGGGATTCTACTTTGTTTCTGTATCTATTCCTTGTGCACTCTCTACCATATTCATCTTTAAACTCAGAAATCATCATGTAGTTTAATATTAAGAGAAGGTAGAAGGAAAATTTACCTAAAATAGACTAGTAGATTATACCCTCCACTATATAATCAGAACCACTAGTCTTTCAATGATATATAAACATGTTTTGGTTGCTAGGTTATTAATGGCTGTTATTTTTGGACTGTATTCATGATCTACTTCCCAACAGTTCGTCTGATATGACACAGCTGAATTCTAAATACATTACATGCACTTACTGAAGATTGTGCTGTCTGCATTCCTCCATAAAAAGACAGACGATAAGCTTTTTGGTCCCTTATTCTTATTGACCTATTGAGGCTGTTTCTCCTGAGGCCTCATCACCCTCATGAAGAACATGATAAAAACAATATTCTTGCGAAAACCTCTCTATGGAGTGTGATACAAGCAGTCATTAATAGAGCTGAGCTATCTCCTGAGAGTGGGTTAGAGTTGTTAAGACAACAGTCCTCCAGATACCCCTTTGACAAAGGCCTAGTTGAATGTATTTGTGTGGGCTTTTGAAGCAGTTATAAGGTAGCACCTATTTAAGAGCCCTGTGCACCTAAACATACCTATAATCCCAGCCAGCTGGTAAACTAAGGGAAGAGGATCCCAAATTTAAGAAAGCAACTTTCTGAGAACCAAAAAATAAAATCCCTGAGGTGTATCTCTTGCCTAACATTTTTGAAATTCTAGTTTAAGGACTGGAAAGGTGGTTCAGGAGTTAAAAGGCATGTACTTCTCTTGCAGAAGACCTTTGATTCCCAGCACCCACATAGTAGCTCACAAGCACCTGTAACTCCACCTCTAGAAAATCTAATATTTGTATACATGTATATGCATGCATGTAAATTAAAACTAATCTGTCTGTTTGCTTGTTTCAAGACAGGATTTTTCTGTATAACCCTGGCAGTCCTGGAACTTGTTCTGTAGACCAGTCTGGCCTCGAACTCAGATCTGCCTGCTTCTACCTTCTGAATGTTGGGATTAAAGACATGCACCACCACCACCTGGCTAAAAAAGAAAGAAAACAGAGAGAGACAGAGACAGACCATGGTTCAATCCCCAATACTGAAAAAAAGAAAAGAAACTTCTGTTTGAAAACATTATAATTAGCCAGAAGGTATTGGTGCATGTCTTTAATCCCATCACTTAGTGGGGCAGAGGCAGACAGATAAGTTTGAGGCCAGTCTGATCTACAGAATCAGTTCTAGGACAGCCAAGGCTTCACAGAGAAACTGTCTCGAAAAACCAAACCTACCAAACAAAAACATAATTATAGAATGGACTCGCCTTTTTATTTTTGTTAAAATAATAGAGATAAAATTTGGTTCTGAATCTGGAAAAGTCTTGTGAGAAAATTATTATTATTATTATTATTATTATTATTATTATTATTGAGATGGGTTTTCATTATATTGCCCAGGCTAATCTAAAACTTCTGGGCTCAAGTGGTCCTCATGCCTCAGCCTCCCAAGTAGCTGGGGATAGGTTTATATACTATCATACCCTGCTTAGTCCTGTAAGATTTTGATATTTCGAGGTGCCACTTTTACTCAAAGTCTGTAATAAAGCCAAGTATATCTACTGTATCATTATCAGAAATCCTAAATTTAAGATGCTATTTCATGTACTGATAGATAATTTAATTTTTGTTGCTTCTACCCATTTTGGGGTATGTCTGTGTGTGTCTGTATGTGTGTGTGAGAGAGAGAGACTGTAAGTAAGTTTATGTGTATATATGTGTATGTGCATGCATGTCTATATATGTACAGGTGAAGGCAAGAGAAGAGCCTTGGGTGTCGTTCGTCAGAATCCACCATCCATCTTGTTTTATTAATTGGTAATTTTATAATATATATAATGTGTTTTGATCAAATCTGTTCTTTATTTCTCTTCTCTCCATTTCCTTCTCTGCCCCTTCTTTCCCTCCTAACTTCAAGTGCTCTTTTTTTTTTCCTGAATACTGAATCTACTTAGTATTCTCTGTATTGTTGGGTATAGGACTATCTTCTAGAGTACTGGTAGCTTTTCAGGGCCACATTCCTAAAAACACTAATTCTCTCAACCTCTACAGCCATCATTTACCAATAGCTGCTCAGCTAGGAGTGGAACTTCATGAGCCCTCCCCTGTGCAGGCTGGAATTTTGGGTAGCTTGATCCTATGCAGGTCTTGAGCTTTCGATTACAACCACTCTGTGTTTGTCTGTTCCAACAACCTCATACCGGATCTCTCACTGGGGGCTAGAACTTGCTGATTAGGTTAGATTGGCTAGCTGACCAGAAAACCCTAGGAATCTGCCTTTTTCTGGTTCCTCAGCTCTGGAATTACAAGTGAGAGCCACCTCACCTTACTCAAAATGTAGGTGCCAGGGATCAAACTCGGATCCTTATGCCATCATGGCATGCAGTTTACCAATGGAGCCGTCTCCTCTGCTTTTATTACCAAGGAATCAACAAATTCTGTATTGCAATGCCATCCTCTCAGAAACATGTGCTGGTTAGCAGAACAAATTATGAAGATTTAAATAGAATTTCTGGATATCATCTTCAAGTAGAAGCTGGTAATATCTGTTTATTATATAGGTTGTTTCTGAAGAACAGGACATTTGCTCTGAGGACAGTATTTTAGTGTCAACTACTAAGGAAAGTTTCTGTTGTAATTATGCTTATCACTTCTGTCCTTAAGGGAAATGATTATTTCTCCATCCAGTGTGACCCCAGGTATCTTCTCTCAAGATCTTCTTTTCTTGTAGAGTACACAGACCTCCAGGGCCTTGGTTGTATATGAAGTTGAGATCAGCCTGGGTTAAATGAGACCTCATCTTGAGGGGAAAAAAAAAAAAAAAAAGGAATAACAGTGGCATCCCAGTTGTAGTGGTACTGAGAGCAGCTTCTTGTACCTCCACATCTTGTCATAGTAGGAATGATGTTTATGATGTTGTAGTCCTG
The DNA here is from genome assembly GCA_004025045.1 of Sigmodon hispidus. NCBI lineage: Eukaryota > Metazoa > Chordata > Mammalia > Rodentia > Cricetidae > Sigmodon > Sigmodon hispidus. The sequence continues at coordinate 23,461 of PVIH01003551.1, forward strand.
GCTTCACTTGGCATTTAGCCAACCTCCAAAGCTGTTTATTACCTTGTGTCCTTTGCCTCCATGAGCATTATCCCTTAAATCTCTATTGCTCTATAATAGATGAGGCAACAAATAGCTCCTGTGATAGGTTAAATGCTGGCATGCTACAAAGGTATATGTTTTATTGCCTATATAACACAAATCTATAGAAATTATTTCTGTTATCCTAGCTTTCCCATTAAGGCCATACTGGTACTATGAGACTTTGAATCTTTCATTCTATATTCCTTTGGCAAGTTTCCCTTTTATCTGGTGTGAGCCAAAAGAAAAGCAAAGAAGAATGACTTGATGTTGATTACTCATGCTTTATGTTAGGGGAGCAGCATGAGTTGAAAAATAACTAGGAAAAGAAATGGATCAGGTAGACAAATGTCTTTGTGGTGGTGTATTCTATGTTTACATGCTATGACAGGTGAAGGCAATTTCGGGCAAACAAATAAGCCCTTCTTTCTTACCCCCTGCTAAGAGTTTGTTTTTAAAACTCAAATTTTCATTTAATAATTTATATTTCATTCAATAATTCATCTAGTTCCCATCTGGTAAGAGTGACTGCATGTTGTCACGCAGCTGAAAATAAACTGCATTATGCACAATGAGGCCAAATGTTAACCTTATTTTTTGTAAAATGTTAATTTTGCAATAACTTTCAGTCCACCTTGAGAATTTTGTGGCTTTATGTAACCTGTGTTGGAATTAAGGCAGAGTTATGTATTGTATACATAAATTGGGACTAGGATTTTAAAAAATGTACAGAGGTGTTAAGAGCAAGGAATTAAACTCTTCATGTTTCTTAATTTCAGATCTGATCTCTTGACACTTGCCTTAAACACATGTGATTGCTTAATTTTAGCTCTTTGTGTTATTATTAAAAGAATATATTAAAATATCCTTGCTTTAGCCTGTTCCCCCGCCAAACAAACAGAAACCAAAAGACACAATATGAATCTAATTGGAGCTATAATCAGGAAATTCAAGTAAAAATTTTCATTTATTTATTCTTGTTTTTTTCTGCATACAACTGAATATTACAAAATGGAAGTGTTGGAATTGTTCTCAACACATTCCTGATAGAATAAAATAAAATAAAATCCTGTATCTTCCTATCTCAGTAGTTCTTCCCAAGCCTAAGCTCCTCTCCCCATACTCATCTATTTTATTGCTTATTTATTTACTCGTTTTTTTTTTTTTTTAACAAACTGCTACGTTTATAAAGTGCCTTATGGATCTGATAGTTTCTTCCTTTACTGTTGCAAAACCACATATACCTAGATTTCTGACGGGTAAGATACTGTATTGAACTCATTGTTCTGTAATCAAATAATCTTCCAGCTAATTTGTCATATTCAAAAGAAAAAGCTGGTATTCTCTCTCTGGCTATAGCATTTCTTTAATACATATTGACCTGCTCAATAGTCACATTCTATGAGAAGTCCTTGTTAGGACTGTGTTTGGAGAATGTGAATACACATTCTCTGTATGTGAATTCATAACACATCTGTGTGTACATCAACTGTGCTGTATAAATAATAATAAGTAATCACCAGATGGCCTGTAACTGCTCCTCTGGACCCACTGGGTCTCCTGAAGCTGTTAGTAAAGTCTTCTGGCATTTTGCTGGCAAAAACTTGTCATAGATTTATTTCTAAAAAAATTCAAACTCACAACTGGGTGTTTAGGACTAGATATTGCTGTCTGTGTTGTAAATATTTAACAGGCTTTGTACAATGACAAGTCAAAGTGCCATTACTAACCACACACAGTGACTATGAAGCTCTTTTTCCCTCCCGGCCATTTAGAGAGGGGGAAAATGTCAATAAACTATGCATTATGAACAAATGTGAGAGGTGCTTTCTGCAAGATTTTTATTAAGAGAAGAAAGAAAATGTCAGTGTCCTGTTCACCAGATTGTAATCTGGCTGACTTAAGCTTTTTAGCAAGTGACTTCAATAACACACTATGTTGTTTTGGTTTTTTTTTTTAATTGAATTTTATAATACTTTGAGAAGAGCACCTTCAGGAGGAGTTTGGTCAGATCCTGGTTTTGATTTTAATTGAGGTGTCATCAGTAAATGACAAACCTTTCTGAAAGAGTTAATAGTGGCCAATATAGTAGAGATTTAGCTTGATTTCAGACCTTAAACTTAAGACACATACTGTTTTGCTAATATTATTTATAAAACAAAAACATCTTTATTTTGATTCTCTTTCCATTAGTTTTTAATGGAAAGGTTGTGTGTATTGTTGATGGAATCTTGTCCTGCTTTCTATGCAGTGTCTCATTACCAGTGATCGCTTTTCTCTATGCTTGTTACAGAATAGTTGTTCAGCACAGTAATGCACATTTACAAGCTTAAAATAGGCTTCACTATTACTACATTTATGGTTCCCTTTTCTATGTTTGTATGTTATAGATAACGAAAATATTTTTAATCAAAAGTGGAGTATCTTCCTTCTTAAGCCCCAGTTTCTTTCCTCTTTTGATGGTTGAATCTACTTAACCAGAGAGGTGTACTGTCCTCTGAACACATAGCTATTATTTTTCTAGTTAGGATTTTTTTTCTTGAATTCTCATCCTGAAAAGATGACAAAAATTGAGAGGGAAAAATGTTGTTGTTAATACCTTATTCTAGTGAGATTTTGCTTTTTAATTTTTCTCAAACACAATTTTTATGTTTAAGGATAAGATGGAAAAAAATGAGATGAGCATCTTTGTGTTTTGACTTTGAATTTCTTTGTAAAGCAAAATTCGCTATCTATGATTGTGCTTGGATAAGAATCGGGATTGCTTGTCATGGTCATATGAACTATAGAGGGATGAGAATGAGTTTTATGAAATTAGCTCGCTCCCAGTCTGGCATCTCCATGTGCTTTGTGTGGCTGCTGATTCTGCCGGCAGATTGAAGTGCTGAACCAACTTCTGTTTAAATGCTCAAATTGCCAGCTATCATTCTAGCTTTTAAGTCTTGGTCCCATCTATGATGCCAGATTTTGAGCAAGCATAGCTGTCTTTAGATCCCAGACAGAATTTATAATTCCCTGAATTAGAAGGAAGAATTTTTTTTTCCTCTTTGCCTTTGAAAAACCCGAGTGGCTCTGCAGAATAAATCTAGCCTTGCTTTGTCCTGTGAGTCATTGTAGAAAGCTGAGTGCAGATTGATGGTCAGAATTGCAGCTCTGTTTATGAAAGACACGGTCTTGAAGAGTCATTTATTGCTATTCTAGAAAAAATCATACTGTGGTGAAAGAAATGGCTCCTTGTCCTCCCAAGGACCAAATCTTTTGATACTAAGCAATTATCCCCTGATTTTCCTGAAAAATAGCTCAATCTACTACAGAGATTGGCACTAGCACAAGTTACATTGACAAGCTGATTTCTTAGCCACATGGAGAGGTATCAGGGTGACACCAGAGGCTTAATGGTGGTGATTTTTCTGCTGAGAATCTCAGTCTCCCTTGTAAGCCTCTTGGCTTTTTTTCCTCAGAGGAAAATAAGTTTTTGGTGTTTACCCATTAATCACTGTGAGATGTCATTGTGAGGGTGCTCCTTTCACATCCCTCTCTTCTTCAAGCTTCATTTTCTTCTCTTTGGTTGCTGTCCTTTCAGGTTGAGAACAAGCTATAGTTTTTTTTTTTTTTTTTTTTGCATTCCTTTTTTCTTGGTTCTTATTAGCTTGTGTACTAGGTGGACATTATTAACCAGTGTTTCCTTTTCTTAAATTAATAGATTTTATTTTTCTACATGTGTGGAAACATTGAGTGTGTTCACAGAATTCACATATTTTCCCCCTCTAGCAGTTTCTCTTGTTAGCATCTAAAATTAATGTCACATTTGTGATAACTGATTAGAAAATATTTATATATTGTTACTGACTAAAATCCATGGATTTTTATTAGGGTTTATTCTTTGTGTGTACCTTCTGTGGATTTTGACAAATGTATAAAGATATATATCTTCCATTACAATATCTTACTGAATAGTTTCACTGCACTAAAACATCCTTTGTGTTCCACCAATTCACCCCCTACTCACCATTCTTCCCTTCCTCCTCCTATATTCCTAATAACCAGTCATTTTTTATTTCTCTGTGTGTGTGTGTGTGTATGTGTGTGTACCTAAGGACCTCATTTAGACCCCCAGAATCCATGTCAAACGCCTAGTATGACAGTATATATTTTCTGTCAAATCATTATTAACATGCTTTTCATTGATGTTTTTGGCATGTGATTGTGTGGAGAATCTTACCTATTGAATAATAAATTTCTTCTTTACTCACGTATCACATCTTCCTTTTCTCTGATATCATAGCATCTCTATAGATCTGTTTTTTTTCTCCTGCATTACATTATTTGATAGGTTGTTACCTTGTCAAATGATGCATTCATAGTATTGCACACTCCAATTAGACATTTTCTACTTACATGTAGAGTTAATTTAACATAATCCACATTTATAAGGTGAATAACTATCAGAATAAAATAAATGCATAGTAAGAGAATTTCCAAGGGAAGATAAGGATATTCAGATACAAAATACAGAAAGCTTTCATGAAAACTATTAACCATGAGATTCCTCTTATTTCTACTATTATACATTTTGTCACAAATTACTCCATATAAATATTTTCATGTTATCTACTTAGTCATTTATTTTCAATAACAATGACAAGGTAACAACCTGGGTGATCAGATTGCCTTTTTGTTTATTTTATTTAGTGCTTCTGATAGACCAGTTAGTTGGTATGAGAGTGCATCTGTCTTTTTTTTTTTAATGTATGTAGGGGGTAGAGCATGTTACTAGGAGTATACTGGTGATACATACCTATAATCCTAGTACTAGAGGCTGAGGCAGGGTGGTTGTGAGTTTAAAATCAGCCTGGACTGCATAGCAAGATTTTTCTCTCAAAAACAAGAAAGGAGCTAAGGTAGCTGACTTAGTAGAGTGCTTGTCATGATGGCCTGGGTGTGATCCTCATCACTGCAGTACTACAGGAACAGGCATGGTAGCATTCTTAATGTCTCAGCACTCAGGAGATAGATAGAAGCTATAAGACAGGGGCTCATAGTCATCCTCAGGAATTTAAGGTCAGCCTTGACTGCTTGAGACCCATCTTAAGAAAGGGAGGGAGGAAGGAAGGGGGAAGCTAAATACAAAGAAAAGATAATCAGAGAAACAACTTAAAAACAAACCTACAAACTTCTCTTTGAAGAAGTTATCAGGTAGACAGTGACCATCTGATAAGATATTTGAAAGTTACTTTGATTATTTATGAGCCAGGTGGTGGTGGTGCATGCCTTTAATCCCAGCACTCAGGAGACAGAGAGGCCGGTGGATCTCTGAGTTCCAGGACATCCAGGATTACACAGAGAAACCCTATTGGGGGGGCAAGAGAGATATTATTTATGTATTATTGATGTGTGTGCTATGTGTGTATAAGTACAGGTGAACTTTATGGAACCAATTCTTCTCTTTTTCCAACTTTTGGGTTCCGAGAAATTACTCAGACTTGTGTAGTGAGCACTTTACCTGCTGAGCCAGCTGGCTGACCTGAACACTACAATTTACCTTGTTGGTTTAAATTTTTTAACATCTTTTTTTTTGTATTTATTTTTATTTTATGTGAATTGATGTTTTGCCTGCATGTATAACTGAATAAATAAAACATGAGATCTTGGAATTACAGACAGTTGTTAGCTGCCATGTGGATGCTGGGAATCAAACTCAGGTCCTCCAGAAGAACAGTCAGTGCTCTCAACCTCTGAGCCATCTCTCCAGCCCTTTTAACATCTTTTGTTTACTCTGTGTGTGTGTGTGTGTGTGTGTGTGTGTGTGTGTAAGCCACAGTGCAAATGAAGGTGAGAAAACAATTTATAGGAGTGGTTCTCTTCTTCTACCCTGTGGAGACTGAAGATTGAAGTCAGATTGTAGAGCTTGTCTGCAAGGGCCCTGACCCAGTGAACCATCTTATTTGCTCCTGAAGCCTATATATTAAAGATTTATAGGTGTTTTGCCTGCATGTAAGTCTGTGTACCACATGCTCTAGGAAGCCAGAGAGAGCTGTGTATCCCCTCGAGGAGTTATGGGAATCTGAGCTAAGCTCTCTCCCAGCCCCAAAGGCTCCATTGTAATGCTAAGCAACAGTTACCTTTCTGTGTCTTTGCTCTCAAACTCACTTCCGCACAAAAAGTCTTTCATTGATAGAGTTATTGGAACCCAGTGAAAAGAAGTGTGATAGTTTTCAAGATCTTGGTTGTGGTATATACTTGTAGTTAACAATCTAATACCAAAGTGGGTCAGTTGTGTCTGTCACTCCAGGGAGATGAGTTTTTTACACAATAGCAATATTGTGTATTAATCTTTCTATTGTGTATATTCATAACCTCAGACCTTTGCCATTTTGCTTCAGTTTCCTGTGAACTTCTTCCAGTTAAGGGAAAGACTCTAGTTCCCTTAAGCTGTTTTGTAAAAGGAAGACACAAGTAGTTACTTAAAATTCTTCTGGGATCTAGATGCTTAATTATGTTTTATAAAAGACCACATTAGATTCAATGGTTTAACTCTTACCTCTTCAGTCTTTCCTTTAAGTTTTATCTAGTTATGGTAGTTATAGTAGTAGAGGGGAGGCTTTAAGTCAGCATTCTTTCCCTTCACACCAATCTGAAACTATAACTAAAGAGAGCCTTATGGAGGCTGGTTTCTGTTACACACATGACTGCCCAGAAGAAAGGACTGTGAACACGTATACCCTACCCGGCAGCTCCTGACAGAGCAGTGGTTAAAGGTTTGAACATATTGTATCTTGTTGACTATCCTTGTAGTCCTCAGGGACACATTTTGCTCTTCTATGGACAATAATCAGGCTTGTCAGAGTTGAATGGCTTTTTGTTTTTTCTTCTATCTAATAAAATGCAGTGGGCTAAGCCGCGCGTGAGAGCAAGTACACACTAACACTAAGCCTTTCTGGGAAGCCATTTCTTCCCACCACATAAACAGAAGATCATGAATACTGTCTCTGAAACAAAGGAGAAATAGCTGTAGAAAAACCAGTGGCTACAGTGTGATTTGATTTGGAGCTCTATCAAGGAAAAAAAAAAAAAAAAAAAAAAAACAGTTCTTTCTTAGAAGCTGGTTTTCTGCTGTGCTTTACTTTGTTTTTTAGCTAGGGTCTTGCTATGTAGCCCTGACTGACTTGCAGTTCACTGTGTAACCCAGATATTGGCCTACCTACCTTTTTGGTTTGGTTTGGTTGTTGGGTGGACATTTATGTTACTTTTTTGGGGAGGGGGGAGGGGAACTTTGAGACAGGGTCTTTTATAGCCTAAGGTGGCTTTAAATTCACAATGTAATTAAGGATGACCTCCTGCCTCTATTTAGGATTATAGGTGTGCTAGCCAGGTGTGTGTTTCATTCCTTTAATTCATGCCCTGGGAGGCAGAGGTAGGCAGATCTCTGAGTTCAAGGTCTGGTCTATAGAGTAAGTTCCAGGACAGCCAGGGCTACACAGAGAAACCTTATCTCAAAAAATTACAGGTATGAGACACCATACTCAATTTATGCTGTTCTGGAAATTAAACATAAGGCCTCCTTTTATGCCAGGCAAACATTGTAACAATTGAGCTAAATCTTCAGCCCTATTAATAAAAAATTTAAAGATAATTTTAGGTTCATACAAAATTAAGTAGGAAGTAGAGTCCTCATATACCCCCTGTCAGTACAATGTACAGCGTTCCTCACTGTCGGCATAGTGAAGCACTGTTACATTTGGTACATTTGAATAACCTTCACTGACACATTATCACAGTCTATAATTTACATTAGAGTTCACTCTTGATATTGCACAGCCTATAGGTTTTAACAAATATATAATGACTTGTTTATGTCATTGTCATATCACATAAAATAATTTCATTTCAGTGTCCTAAAAATCCTCTGTGCTGTGCTTGTTCATCCCTCCCTCTCTTGGCTACCACTGTTCTTTATTATTATCTTCATGGTTCCATCCTTTCCAGAACATCATATAGTTAGAGTCATACAGCCTGTAACTTTTAAGATTAGTTTCTTTTACTTGCCAATATATGTTTACATTTCCTTGATAGCAATTCTTGGGTAGCTTTTTCCTTTGTAGAACTGAGTAATATCCCAGTTTAGGGATGTGACAGCTTATTTATCCATTTACCTAATGAAGGACATCTTGATTGCTTCCAGGATTGTGTAATTAGGATTTCTAACATTTGCAGGCTTTTGTGTGGACACATTTTTTAATTCATTTAGGTAAATACTTAAAACCACGATCATGAGATCATTTGAAGAGTATGTTTAGATTTCTGAGAAACAGCCAAACTGGAGCCATCGAGAAGGCTTAGCAGTTGAAAGTGCTTGCTTCCTTTACCTGCATATGTGTCTGTGTGAGGTTGTCAGATTCCCCGAAACTGGAACTACAGACGTTGTGAGCTGCTGTGTGGGTGCTGGGAATTGAACCCAGGTCTTCTGGAAGAACAGTCGGTCCTCTTAACCACTGAACCTTCTCTCCAGCTCCTGTTTTTAACTTTCAGTTCAGTGATAGCATACAGTGTTGTCCACTTTCATGCAATTTTCATTTTTATTTATAATAATAAAATCCCACTGTCTATATGTACTATATTTTCATTATCCCTTTATTGGGTGAATGCCATCTAGGCCGACCATTGATTCCATTTCTTTGCTATGCTGAATAGAGCAGCAATAAACATGGATTTTGATTGGGGCTGGAGAGATGGCTCGGTGATAAACAGCATTGGCTGCTTTTCTGGAGGACCCAGGTTTTGTTTTCAGCACCGACATTGCGTCTCAAAGTCATCTGTAGCTCCGGTCCTAAGGGATCCAAGATCTCTGGCCTCCACAGCACCAGGCACACATGTGATGTACATATATACATGTAATCAAAACACCAATACACATAAAATATAAAATAATATATTTTTTTTAAAAAAAGCATGTGCAAATATCTTTGTGGTAGGGCCTGGAATCCTTTAGGGAATATGCCCAGGAGTAGTATAACAGGATTATACATTAGGGGTATGACAGTTTTAAATGTGAACTTGGCACAATCTAGAATAGCTTGGCAGGGAGTCTCAACTGGCCTGTGGGCTTCTCTGTGGGTATCATCTTGATTGCCTTTATGATGCAAGACCCAGCCTAAGAGCAGATTGCACTGTTCCTAGGTTCTGGGCCCTGAACTGTAAGAGTTGAGAGATGGACCTAGCTGATCACTAAGACTGCACACACTTGGTTTTCTCTGCTTTGATTGGATGAATGCGACTAAGCTAGTTCATGCTCCAGCTCCTGTGATTTCCCACAGTGATGGGATATCACCTAGAATTGTAAGCAAAACTAAGCCCTTTCTCCCCTAAATTAATATTATCAGAGCAGCAGATATGAAAGTAGGTTCCACCATACTGACCTTGGCTGTGCCCGCATCATTTTACACTCCCTCTCGGGGAGAAGGAAGGCTCTTCCTTTCCCATACTGGTAATTTCTTTTCCATCTTTTTACCCTTCAATTTGCAGTCCAGGATGATGATGATGATGATGATGGTTATTAGTTGAGCTTCATACTGACCTCAAACTTGCTTTGACCAACCTTGAACTTCTGACCCTTCTGCTTCTACCTCCCAAGTGCTGGGATTGTAGGCCTGTACCACTATAGATAGCTAAGCATTTCTTTTTGATTTCTTAGAATATCCATTTCCCTTTTTAATTGTTAATCTAGTCTATCTTTTTTGTTAAAGATCTTGGTAAGTTTGTTGTTTTAATTGTGTGTGTAAGTCTGTGAGTGTGGGCACTCGTGTCAGCATGTATGTGGAGATCAGAAAACAGCTTTCAAGAATCAGTTCTGTTCTTGTAACTGTGGTTTCTAAGAATTGGACTTAGGCTTTCCAGGCTTAGACAGTAAATGCTGTGTCCCCCTGAGCTGTCTTCTTGACCCTAATTATAGTTTTAAAGTGTTTTGTTTTGCTTTTGCCTTTTAGTATGCTTTGTGACTTTATTTTTTATTTTAAAAGTTTTTTTTTTCCTTTTACATACCATCCACTGTTCCCCCTCCCTTCCCTTCTCCCCCTCCCCCTCCACATTCCTCCCTCATCCACTCCTCAAGGGTGGGGTAAGGCCTCCCTTGAGTAGTCAACACAGACTAGCATGCCAAGACAAGGCAGGACCCAGCTCCTCACTTTGTGACTTTATTGAAGGGTAGAAGGAGGGCTTGTAAGATAGTTTAGTGGGTAAAGGCACTTACCACCAAGCCTAATAGTCTGAGCTTGATCCCCAGGACCATATAATAGAAGAGAAGCCCACAGATCGTTGTCTGACCTCCACATGAAGTCTATGATGTCCACACACACAAAACAAGTAAATAATTTTTAAAATAATCTGTTTTTATTGTATTTGCCTTGGTGTTTTGCCTGTGTGTATGTCTGTGTGTGAGTGTCAGATCTTGAAGTTACAGACTGTTGTTAGTTACCATATGTCTGCTGGGAATTGCAGGAAGTGCTCTTAACCACTGAGCCATCTCTCCAGCCAGAAACAATTTTTAAAGCAAAATGTAGATATAATGTTTTAAATAAAAGGAGCTGTAACAACATATGCCTTTAGTAGTACAGTAAGGGATGGGATGGGGGAGTCTGTAACATTGTGTTTAGACTTCAGTATTTGGGCGAACTCAGACCCCCAGCGTATTATTAATGTTACTAGTACCCAGTTTTGTTTTGTTTGCCACATTGAATGGGACCGAATAGATTAGAAAGGGCTAAGGGACTAGAGAGATGGCTCAGAGGTTAAGAACACTGACTGTTCTTCTAGAGGTCCTGAGTTCAATTCCCAGCAACCACATGGTGGCTCACAACCATCTATGATGACATCTGATACCCTCTTCTGTATACTGTGTACATAATAAATAAATCTAAAAAAAAAATATTAGAAAGGGTTGAAGTTGGGTATTGCCCTTCTGCCAATTTGTGTTCAATCTCTTGAGTACTCCATGGTGAAAGACTCTCACAACTGGACCTTGACATTCACATGTACATTGTGCCATGCATACATGTATACAATAAATAAATGTAATAAAAAAAAATTGAGTGCATGGGGCTGAAGAGATGGCTCAGCCATTAAGAGCACATGCTGCACTTGCAAAGGATCCTAATTTGGTTCCCAGGACCCCTGTGGCAGCTTACAATCATTTGTAACTCTAGTTCTAGGGAAGCTGATTCCCTATTCTGGCCCCTCAGAACACCAGACATTTATGTGGTGCTCATACATACATGTAGGCAAAACATTTATATAGATAAAATAAGAGTAAATAAGTCTTTTATTAAAGAAAATAAAGAAGTATAGACTACTACTTTCCCCTCATCCAACGTGTAGAAGCTGGGCATTATTCTCTGGTGCTTACTAAAAGAGTCTAGTAGTTTTCTCCTGTTACTGGGTCCCCCTGGGATCACTGTTATACTCAGCCCCCAGCTTCATTAGTTACAGCTCAGGTTTTTGTACCCTGGCATTGATTCTCAGGATCTGTCAGCTGATGAGTTTTTGATATCTAACAGGTAGATTTCTATGTATGTGTTACTGTTTAAGTTGTGTTTGTCTGTGTTTCTAACCTGGCAGGGGGAGATAAGGCATGGTAGTTTGCCAAGTGATTCTACTTCTCTGATAGACATAAGAATTGTTGGTTTTTCACTTGTTCAGCTTTATACTTGTTAGGATAGAGAGATGATCTAAAAATCCTTCAATCACAAACCTAGATCACAAGCCAGGAATTTCTTTTTAAATTTTTAAAAAACTTTATTTATTTTATGTGTATTGGTGTTTGACCTGCATATATGTGTGAGGATGCCAGATGCCCTGGAACTGAAGTTACAGACAGTTGTGAGATGCAATGTGGGTACTGGGAACTGAACCCTGGTTCGCTGGAAGAGCAGTCAGTGCTCCTAACTGCTGAGCCATCTCTCCAGCCCCACAAACCAGAAATTTCAATCCTTTTAGTTTGTGAATGAAAGAAATATAGTTTAGACCTAGCATAATACCACATGCCTATAATCTAGATGCTGAAAAATTGAATCATTAGGATCACTGGATTTTACCATTTTCAGCAACATAACAAGACTTTATCTCAAAAAGAAAGTAAGTCAGGACTGGTGCTATAGCTTAGTTGCTAGAATGCTTACCTAGTATGCATGAAGTCCTATGTTCATTTCTGAACACTACATAATTTGAGTGTAATTGTGCATGCTTATTATAATCACAACACTCAGGGAGGTGGAGGCAGGAAGACCAGAAGTTCAAGACCATCCTCACTGTAGATATAATCAATGTGAGGTCCTATTGGAGAAGAGTGGTCCTCAAATCCAGGATGATCAGTATCTGTATGAAAAGGAAAATTGGACACAGATGCATACTCAAGGAGAACACCATGGGAAGGTTGGGTTTATACTACCTCAAGCTAAGGAGAGTCACACCAGCAAACCACCAGAATCCAGCAAGAGAAGCTTGGAAGATATCCCTGACATTTATGTGTGTATGGGTTTGTGCAGATGAGGACAGTGCCCTCAGAGGCCAGCAGGTGGCATAGGCTCCCCTGGAGCTAGAGTTATAAGGTGGTTGTGAGGCAAACATCAAGTCCTGGGAACTGAATTCAAGTTCTCTACAAGAGTTGAAGAACTCTTAAGCACTGAGCCATCCTTTGGAAGGGAGCAACCAGGTAGCTATGGTGGCATATTCCAGCACATGAGAGCCCGAGGGGTTGCCATAAATTGAAGTAAGCTGGGTTAAGAATGAGACCCTGTCTCAACAGGACAAACAAAAACAACAAAACCAGAAAGGAACACACTTTAAATTTAGACTTCTATCCACTAGAACTGTGATAAAATAAAACTGCTAACCACCTAGGTTATGTTACTTTGTGAGAGCAAGTTCAGTAAACAAATGGGAGCTTTTATCAGCTTCCCACAGTACAGATGAAATCTTCAATTTGCTCTATTATTGCCCAGAAGCAATGACTAGGAATTCTAAATCCTTTAGTTCTGATTCTCAACAGTGTGTTTAATGGCATTAGTATTTATACTTTCCTCTTTTTTCTTCCCCTAACAGATGAGGCTTTGGTGGTATAATATAAAGTTCAATAGGATGCAGATAGTACTTCCTAGTTTGTATACGTTCTAGTATGACAGAATGAGAAGTTCTACACAATTGAAACAATTTGTTATTATTTTAGACCACAGTCAAAACTTGATTGAATATGGGGTGACTGGAGAGATAAGATAGTCCAATTATTAAGAGCACTGGCTGTATTATTATTATTATTATTTGATTGGGTTTGATCCCTAGCACCCACATGGCAACTAATAAGTACCTGTAACTCCAGTTCCAAAGGATCCAATGCCAGGGCAGACATGCACATGGTGCATAGACATACATGCAGGCAAAACATTCATATGCATAAAGCAAAATAAATATCAAAAAATTTTTATTGAGTATGAGATTGAACTAGAGAGACTGGCTCATCAGGTAAGCACACATACAACTCTTTCAGAGGAACCAAGTTTGGTTCTCAGCATACCCTTCTGGCAGCTTAAAACTGACTCAGGATCCAAGGAGATCCAACACTTCTGGTCTCCAAGGGCAGCTGTACTTACTTGCACATACACCCAGCCTAACATTATTTATTTATTTATTTATTTATTTATTTATTTATTTATTTATTTATTTATTTTGAGACAGGGTCTCTCCATGTTGCCCTGGCTGTTCTGGAACTCAATCAATAGATCAAGCTAGTCTCAAACTCAGAGATTCACTTGCTTCTGCCTCTAGAGTGCTAGGATTAAAGGCATGTGCCACCGTGTCTGGCTTAATTAAAAAAAAAAAAAAAGTTTTTGTTTTTGTTTTTTTAAGTTGAGTGTGTGTTTTTTACAAATGTCTTTGGTGAAAAAGAGGCTTAGTGTACACAAAGCCCAATGCATTTTTTTTTTTTTTAAGATATCTCTAAACTTGAGGAAACCTGGCTATAGACTTCCTGAAACTGACTCATAAATAAATTTTTTCTCTTTTCTTTTAGACAAATTCTCATGCAGCCTAGGCTGACCTTAAACTCACTATATAACCAAGGAGAACCTTAAACTTCCAATTCTCTTGCCTTTTCTTTTGAGTGTTGTGATGTGATAACAGGAATGGTGACTGTGTGGGTTCATGTAGTGTTAAAGTTTGAATACCTACAATGCACTAGGCACTATCGTAGGTAGTAGAGATAGAAAGATGTATATCAACTGATCTACTTACTATTTCAGGATAGTCAGACTCATAATGTAATTATTATCACAATCTGTGATAAATGTAGTTATATATTTGCAAGTCCTGAGAGATTTGACAGATATCAGAGAAGATTTTATGGACAAAGTGCTACTTTTGAACGATAAATAGAAAATTTGAGCCTGGTATGATGGCAATAGCCTTTAATTCCATACTCAGGAAGCAAAGGCAGACAGATCTCTATGAATTTAAGGCCAGCGTACTCTACATAGAGAGCCAGGATAGCCAAGGGTTCATATTAAAACAACATAAAAGAATTCTCTGTAGAGGGCTGGAGAGATGGCTCAGTGAGCCCTAGCTGCTCTTCCAGAGTACCCATGTTTGACTCCCAGCACTCACAGAGCAGCTCACAACTGTGTAACTCCACCTCCAGGGGATCCAGTGCCCTCTTCTGGCCCCCACCAGCACCAAGCATGCAAGTGGTATACAGATGTACATGCAGGGAAAAACAACAACAACAACAGCAAAAACCATCACTTACACATATAAAAAATAAAAATAACTTTAAAAAGTTTGAAGCTAGCTGGGGTGGGTGGAGGGTGGTGGTGGTGGTGGCACACACACCTATAGTCCCAGCACTTGGGGGCAGGGGCAGGTGGGTCTCTGAGTTCAAGACCAGCTTAGTCTACAGAGAGAGTTCCAGGGCAGTCAGAGTGGTTACACAGAGAAACTCTGTCTCAAAAAACAAACAAACAAAATCACACCAAAAGCTACAATTTGAAGAGTTTCTTTTGCCTGGTTTTGTAAAACTTGTCAGTTAATCCAAGTGTGGAGGCTCTTCGCCTGTGATCTCAGCACTTGAGAGCCAGAGTCCTGGACAGTCTGGCCTATAGACAGGACTTTATCTCAAAAACAAAAGCCTTACTGTGTCAGCGCAGGGGCAAATGGCTTGGATTTCAGCACCCAGGAGATAGAGCAGGTGGATCTCTGTGAGTTCCAGGCTAGCCTGGTCTACATAGAGAGTTCTAGGACAGTCAGAGTTATACAGTGGAGACCCCATCTTACAAACATAAAATAAAACATTTTTTTATTTTAAAAACTTAAATTTAAAAAAAAAAAAACTTTCCTGGATTAGTCACAAAAATAATCAGATGAATATGTTAGTAAATAAAAGTAACACTTTTTTTCTCCATGTAATTAAAGTGGCAAAGGAGAATAATACCACCATACTGTGGTTATTTGGAAACCTGCCAAACCATTTGAGCCTTTTTTTTCTTTAGCTTTAAAAAACAAAACAGGGGGCTGGAGAGATGGCTCAGAGGTTAATAGTACTGACTGTTCTTCCAGAGGTCCTGAGTTCGATTCCTAGTAACCACATGGTGGTTCACAACCATCTATAATGATATCTGGTACCCTCTTCTGTATGTTGTATACATAATAAATAAATCTTTAAAAAAAAACAGAACAAACAAATAAACAGGAACACCTGGCCTGCAACCTCTTCTCTAGTTACCAACTCTCTGGGCACTTAAACTTTGAGCTGTCTGTCTGTCTGTCTGTCTGAGTCTCTTGTAGCTGGCCTCAAACTCCCTAAGTAGCCGGTGATGATTTTTTTTTTTTTTTTTTTTGATTCTTTGGGCTGGACACATGGCTCAGCAGTTAAGAGCATTGGCTGCTCTTCTAGGACCCTAGTTCAGTGCTTAGCACCCATATGGTAACTCACAACCATTTGTAACTCCAGTGGCCTCCACTGGCAGGAAACACAAATGGTGCACAGACATACATAAAAATTAAATTTTCTAAAATGGTTTTCTTCTTTGACAGCGTCATACATTTTACATATAATAGGGCTAGAGAGATGGCTCAGAGGTTAAGAGTACTAACTATTCTTCTGGAGGTCCTGAGTTCAATTCCCAGCAACCACATGGTAGCTCATATCTTATACATAATATACTTTATATTTACACAGACACACCCTATTGCTTCCTCTTACTTCCTACTCCTTCTGAACCAGCTTCTTTCAGCAAACCATCTGCTTCTATGTTTGCCTTTTAATAGCCCAGAGTCTAATTAGTTGCTTGCATGAGTATGAGGCTATTTACTTGAGCGTGGGCAATTTTCCAGTGGACCCTATAGAAAAATGACTCCCCCTCCTTCAGCGGGTATTATCTGCCAGGAGCTACAGAGCTAGGGCCTCATGACCTCCTCTCCCACACATGCTGAAACGTTAAAGAACTCAGTCTTGTACAGGTAACCACCATGAACTCATAGTGGGCGGGGCCACCAGGCTAAGAAAACTGAGTACAGGAAGAACAGAGACAGATGCTGCCAACCAGAGCCGCCAAAGAGAGCTGGCATAGACATGACAAGGAGACGGCAGCAGACACAGAGGAAAGAAGCTGAAATGCTTCTCTGAGAAAAGGTACCGTGTGGCTGAACAAGATGAGTTGAGCTCAGATGAAGGAGCTGGCAAGTTATATGCCAGAACCATATACAACAGATCACAGCCATCACCACCTCCTAACAAAGCCACACCTCCTAATCCTTCCCAAACAGTTCCATCAGCGAGTCATATATTCAAACATAAGGGGGGTGGGATTCACAATCAAACCACCACAATCTCCTTTTTCTAGTTTCTTATTATTTATTTAGTCAGTTGTCTGAACATTCAAAGGTCAGGCAGTTGTGGTTATTATTCCACCCATGAATTCCATGAATTTACTGTAGGTACGATTTAGTGGGACTATTCCTTCTAGTTTTTTTTTTTTTGTTTTTTTTTTTTTTTCTTTGTTTCTCTGACACCATTTTCTCTTTGAGTATTTTGGGAAGGAGTTTCCTGTCCTTATTTTTCCTCTATAAATTACCTTGCTCACAAAACCACATATGAGCAGCTGCTGCTGTGGTTGTATTTATTTGTTGAACAATTCTGTCCTTTGAAATGATTCATTTAAAAGCCATGAAGCATTCAGAGCAGGATGTGTGACTCACTTTGCAAACAGCAGCATCTTGAAGGAGAAAGCAGACACTTCAGTGACTGAAGTGAAAATAAAAGCTAGATGATTGAGTGGCTAAGAGTACTGGCTGCTCTTCCAGAGGACTCAGGTTCAATCCCCAGCAACTATATGGCAGCTCACAACTCCAGTTCCAAAGGATCTGTCACCCTCACACCAATGTGCATAAAATAAAAATTAAATTATTAAAAAATATTTTGAGGAAACTAAACAAAATGCATTAAGAAACAGATTGTAAACACTAATTTATTTAGAATTATTGTGCAAATAAGTTACTTTTTTAAGTATATCTATCTTGAGATGTGAAAACAGAAGGGAAGACTAACTGAATGTATGCTTTCTACAGGTACTGTACACTTCCTTGTTTAATTATTTCACTTAAAAATGTAAGGGAACCAAGCATAGTAATGTATGCCTTTGATTCCAGCACTGAGGAGGCAGAGACTGGGGGAATCTCTGTTTGGGGCTAGCCTAATCTACATAGAGAGTTAGGACAGCCAGAGCTACATAGTGAGACCCTGTCTCAAAGAAAGGGGGGAAAAAAGTAAAAAAAAGAAGAGCATAAGGAGGTTTTATATCTTGATCTAAGTAGTGTTTATGCAGGTGTTTACATATATACAATTAGAATTGAGACACCACTTTAAATGTATGCCTTTTTAGACCTTTTTAGACTGAGATGGCTCAGTGGGTAAAGGCCCTGACTATAAAGCCTGGCAACCTGAATTAAGCTCCAAGAACTGATAGGAAGAGAGAAACCAACTTCATAAAGTTAACCCTCACAATACTCTGTGGTACACGTCACCCTCCCTCACAATAATAATAAATAATTTCTAATACATGACCTGCATAGCTCTGGGATTGACCTCACTGGGGCAAGGAGAAATGAAGGAACAACAGACACACATATAGAAGAGCGGGGCTGTGTGTGCTGATGGAGACACACCAGCCCCAACCTGAAAACTCAGCAAGTTTATTTTGGACAGCACTAAGGAGGAGGCAGTGGGTTAGCCTGAAGGAGATCATCTCGGGTTGTAGTCATCTGCCCAGAGAAGGCTATAGCTGGTACTTTCTGCGTACAGAGTCAACATTTGTACTAGGACCTGGGGAAGGCTTTGCCATTCCTTTGAGTCTGACCCAGGAAATGCTTTACCATTTCCATGAGTCTGAGGCACTGGGGCAGGGTGAGTTTAAAAAAAAAAAAAAATGTACATTTTCTGTTTGTTACACTTGAGCCAGACATATTGATACATGCTTGTGATCCTAGCACTCAAGAGACACAAGCAGGTGGATCACTGCAAGTTCAAAGCTGTTTCTGGTCTGCATGGCAAATCCCATCCAGGGCTACAAACAAGACAAATAGTTAAGACTGTTCATTGAGATTATCCCTTACAGTTCCCACCTCTTTTGTTCCTCAGGCCGTTTCAGACTCTGTTTCCCAAGAGAAAATTCAGATTCTCCTATTACAAGAAAGGGGACTAGGAATTTTCCTGGAAACCAAAAATGTACTGTGGAAAATTATTAATTATACTTTACTTATTTTGGAGTGTGTGTGTGTGTGTGTGTTTTAATCCATTAGAGAGGGGAAAAAATTGAAAGTAGTCAAAACTGTTTTGACTTACTTCTGTGTTATCTGTTACTAACAAGGCCATGAGAATTCCATTTAATCTTTACTCTGTTTTCCTAATAATTATTTCTTCTGTATCCATCTTTCCAGTTTCTCTACCCTAAGTGTTTGAAGATAAAAAATTAATTTGGGAGGTTTTTGAATATACTTTTTTCCTTCAAAATCTCATATCCAAAAACATGTTGGCAGTGTGTCAAGACAAACTAAAAAGTAGCTTTTTTTTTCTTTTTCCTTTCTTTATTAATCTGGAGTAGAATTTTTTAATTTATTATATTGTGTGTATGAGTGTTTTGCCTCATAAATGTCTTTGTGCCACAATCATTCCTGATGCTTGAGATGGTGAGCCTCCATGTGGTTTCTGGGGCTCAACCAAGGTCCCTTGCAAGAACAAGTGCTCTTAACCACAGAGCCAACTCTTCAGCCCTAGAATCTTTTTCTTTCCTTCTTTCTTTTTTGTTTGTTTTGTTTTGTTTTGTTTTGTTTTGTTTTGTTTTTCAAGACAGGGTTTCTCTGTGTAGCTCTGCTATCCTGGAACTCACAGAGATCCTGCTGCCTCTGCCTGCTGGGTGCTGAGATCAAAGATGTGCACCACTACTGCCTGGCTAACTCTAGAATTTCTTAACAGAGACACAAAAGACATCTGAAGCTAGATAATTCTTTAGGATGCTATCCTATGCAGTATACAATATGTATCAATATCCCAGGGCTCTACCTTCTAGAGCTAATTCCATCCTGTAAGTGGTGACAAGCAAAAATTTCTCCAAATATTACTAAATACTTTTTCTAGGAAG
Source organism: Sigmodon hispidus (assembly GCA_004025045.1). NCBI lineage: Eukaryota > Metazoa > Chordata > Mammalia > Rodentia > Cricetidae > Sigmodon > Sigmodon hispidus. Next base: position 43,194 of record PVIH01003551.1, read on the forward strand.
CATAATTAGTTTTTTCTTGTTGAGAAAAGCACTGTCATATATAAGCTGCATTTAGCAAAAAAGGATTTAAAAGGAAAGAATAAAGTTTGCCATGTGATTCTCATGGTTGGTTGGTTTTTGCAGTGCTGGAGTTGAACCCAGGGTCTAGTGTGTGGAAGGGTTTTCACTGTGCTGCCTGGACTAGCATCAAATCCTGATCTCATCCCATCCTCCTACCACAGCCTTACTACTATGTGGGACCACAGGAGTATACCATCTTGCTATGGTGTCTTGGGCATATTATCTAAATCAGAACTGTCAAAAAAAAAAAAAAATACAGTAGACTGATGATGACTCAGCAGTGAAGAGCACATACTGCTCTTGTAGAGGTCTCTAGTTTTGTTCCCAGAATTCACTTCAATCAGATCCCAACCACCAGTAATTCCAGCTTCAGCGGGGACCCAAGGCTTCTGGCTTCCTCAGGCACCTGTACTCACATACACATACCCACACACATATACACATATATAGTTAAAATAATAAAAATAAATATATATATATTTTTAAAAGAAAGAAATGCAAAGAAAACCACAAAAGTGATTCATATATGTAATATTAGGTGTCCTAGTGGCAGTGTTAAAAGTAAAATAAACAAGTAAAATTAATTTTAATGTAGTTTTTTAACCCATTATATACAAAGTGTGCCATTTCAGGAACTGGAGAGATGGCTCCATTGTTGAGACCACTGGCTGTTCTTCTCCATGACCTGGGTTGAATTCCTAGTACCCACATGGCAGCTCATAATCAGTTACAACCATCTGTAATTCCCATTCTAGAGGATCCAATGCCTTTTTCTGGCCTCTTAGGGCACGACATGCTTATGATGCACAGACATACATATATGCAGGCAAAATGCCTATACACATAAAATAAGAATAAATACAGTCTTTAAAAAATTTTAAACAGAATAATTTCAACATGTAATCAAGGAGTTGTAGAGGTGGCTCAGTGTTAAAGGTGCATACTGCTCTTGCAGAGGACCTGAGTTCAGGTTCTAGCACCTGTGTGAGGCATCTCACAGTCCCCTGTAACTTAAACATGTAACTGATATAAAAATTATCAGTCTGATTAGATGGCTCAGCAGTTAAGAGCACTGATTGCTCTTCCAGAGGTCCAGAGTTCAAGTCTCAGCAACCACATGGAGGCTTGAAACCATCTATAATGGGATCTGATGCCCTCTTCTGGAGTAAAGGTATACATGCACATAGAGCACTCATACAATAAATAAATAAATATTTTTAGAAGATTATCACAACACTATATACTTCTTTGGTGTTATGTATTAAGTAACAATATACTTGTTTTTCAATATTTATTTTTATTTATTTTATGTGAATTGGTGTTTTGCCTTCATGACTGTGTAGGGGTGTCAGATCTTGGAATTACAGACAGTTGTTAGCTGCCATGTAGATGCTGGGAATCGAACTCAAGTCCTCCAGAAGAACAGTCAGTGCTCTTAACCACTGAGCCGTCTCTCCAGCCCAACAATATATTTGATTCAAATTAGCCACATTGCAAAGCCAGATGTGCTAGCATACACCTGTGATCCCAGCTCTCACCCTAACCCTAACCCTTGTACTTTAAAGAATTGTTAAAGATGTTGAGATAAACAAAAAACTTGGGAATTTGAAGTCAGCCTATGCTACACAGTGAAACACTTTCTAAAAATAAATAAAATAAAATAGAAATTAAGTCATATTCCAAGTGTTCGGTAATTATGTATTATTTTGCACAATACAGATCAGATCTAAGGGATCTTGGTCTCTGGATAGGGTGCAAATTAGCATATAATGCCCTCCTCATGTTGTTACCAAGAAACTATTCTCATTCGTTTTACTTGAGCAGGTAAGGCAGTAAGACTTAAGTCTATACTTTCACACAGATCATATAGTAAGCAAATACATTGCCTTCCTAATCTAGCATGACTCACATTCTTCAGACCCATTTTGAACAATATCAGCTCTCTGCTGCCTAAGAGATATTTTTTTTTAAACTTTATTTATTTATTTATTTGCATTGGTGTTTGCCTGGAACTGGAACTACAGACAGTTGTTAGCTGCCATGTGGGTGCTGGGAATCGAACCCGGGTCCTCTGGAAGAGCAGATGGTGCTCTTAACCGCTGAGCCATCTTTCCAGCCCCTGCCTAAAAGATATTTATATTGGTACATTTATTGAAAATAATTATCCTACAGACAAATTATGTCCTGAGTGGATATTTACTAAAATTTTAATCAAAAAAGACTATTAAGAATAGAAATAGGGAGTAGATTTTTAAAATTATTTTTTTAAATTTTTTTAAACTTTATTTATTTATTTATTTGCTTTGGTGTTTGCCTGGAACTGGAACTACAGACAGCTGTTAGCTGCCATGTGGGTGCTGGGAATCGAACCCGGGTCCTCTGGAAGAGCAGAGGGTGCTCTTAACCGCTGAGCCATCTCTCCAGCCCCTTTTAAAATTATTTTAAAAGATTTTTGGGGGAACCCCTGTTGAGGGAATAATCAGCATTTTTATTAATCTCAGATTTTTTTAGTATTCAATAATTTTTACTATTCTATTTGAGAAATTGCTTTCAGAAAGATTATTCCTTAAGTATGAAGTTCAGAACTTACTCCCTAGGATAGCGGTGGCCTTTGGTTGACAGACTGATGTAGTTTTTTTTTCCAGTGATGGAGAAAACTCAGGCATTCATGCATATTAGGCAGATTCTCTACCACAAAGCTATATCCTCTAGCCTTGTGCTTTAAAGAATTGTTGAAGTATTAACTTGTAGTAAATGAAAGGGAATAGAGCTGGAGAAGTTTCAGTGATCAAGAACACTGGCTACTCTTGCAGAGGATTTCCATTCCCTATATACCACATGGCAATTCAGAGTCATCTCTACCTCCAGTTCCAGGGTATCCAAAGCCCTCTTCTGGCCTCTAGGAGCACCAGAGACACAGTGATGCACATACTGCAGCCAAACACTCATACACATAAAATAAAAAATATTTTAAACTTTTTGGAAAAGTAAGAGTGCCTGGAGAGATGGCTGAATAGTGAAGAGCACTGGCTGCTCTTGCAGAGGATTCAGGTTCAGTTCCCAGGACTCACATGGCAGTTTACAACCATTGTAATTTCAGTAACAGGGCACATAATGCCATTTTCTGGCCCCTGCAGGCATTACCCCTGCATATGGTACACAGACATACATGCAGGCAAAATACCCATATGCATAACAATTATGTAATTAGAAATGAGAAAAAAATAAAGGAATGATGCTGATGGAGGCAGGATCTCACTATTCAGCTCTGGAGGCCAGCCTGGTCTCATCACAAGTTCCAGGGCAGCCAGAAGTACACATGAGAACCTGTCTCTAAAAACCAAAATAGGCCTGGCAGTGGTAGTGCACAGCTTTAATCTCAGCACACGGGAGACAGAGGCAGGCAGAGTTTGAGGCCAGCCCGGTCTAGAATGAGTTCCAAAACAGCCAGGGCTACACAGAAACCCTGTCTCAATCTGCCCCCCCCCCAAAAAAAGAAAAAAAACACTAAACAATAGCCAGATTGACACTTTCAAGAATCTTCAGTTAGCTGCTGGCCCTGCCTTTACCATAATTGACAAAAATTGTATCAGAGTCAAGACCAAGCTAGTTCCCTGCTTCTTAAAATTAACCTGATAGATTCCTATTCCTGAAGTATATTTTGTTATGTCAGAGGGCTTTGCTTTTTTTTTTTAAAAAAAAAAAAAAAAAAAAAAAACAACTCAGTAGTTTGGTGAAGGTTACAAATCCTCTCTCAGAATATGTAAGCTAAGTATTTTCATCAGAGAAGTGGGATCTGTTTGGGCTTGCAGTGTCAGAGGTTCAGTCCTGGGTCAGAGGATTCCGTCACTGTGGGTGTGCTGTGAGGCAGAGCATCATGGCAGAGAAGACATAGTGAAATGTACCATAGAGTAGAGCTGCTCACCTCAATTGTGGCTGGGAGACAGAAGGACAGATGTGTGACAAGAGTCCAGTGACATGCCTCCTTTCTCCAACATGGCCTTACTGCTGAAAGTTTCAGTCACTTCCCAGAAATGTCATCAAATTATGAATCTATCAGTGAAATAATTCAGGTCAGAGCCTTTCCCTTTACTGCATTCCTGAGCCTGCTAGGGGAATATTTCATATCCAAACTATACACAGAATAATGTTTTGTTTGTTTGTTTTTGCTTTTTGCAAGATGGTGTCTCACTGTGTAGCCCTGGCTGATCTTGAACTCATAGCAATCCATCTTTGAGGTGCTGGCACTAAACATGAACACCACCATACTAAACTCAGTAATATTTTTAAATCCATAGAATAAAATACATAAAAGGCTTATAGCATTGTAAAGTACTTTTCCTAGCTTACACAAGGCTCAGAGTTTCATCGTCAACCCAATCCAGTACACACACACACACACACACACACACACACACACACACACACACAAAGGGATAGGAGAAGCAAGGAAGAGTATGGGAGAGAACTGAAAAATCTTAACCCAAAATAAAATATGAAAGAAATTTAAAATCTTTCTCTCCACTTCTTTGCAGTAGAGAGAAGGAGGATTCCTAATGGAAGAGGCTTTCTTGCTTAAGTCACTCTTCCAGGTTCTAGAACAGTGCAATGTTTTCAAACAGCCTATATGAACTTTCTTTAAGTGACTGTAAAAATACATTGTATTCACTATGTATTCCTGGCTGGCCTGGATTTTGTGTGTGGACCAGACTGGTCTCCATCTCACAGAGATATGTACGCCTCTATTGCCTCCTGAGTGCTATGATCAAAGGTGTGCACCACCACACCCAGCTTATAAAAATACTTGAATGATTATTATAGTATAACATTACTAGTACAAGCCCATTTAATGTTATTCTTCATACCCACCATAAAAGAATGCTGTTTTCTTCATTGCTAACTAGGTTTGACTGATTTCCCTTTTCAAATACATGGCAGGCCCAGATCCTTACAGTGACTTTTTTTTTTTTTTTTTTTTAACCCAGTTAATAGACTATTTCTTTCCTACCCTATCCCTCAGAGGCAAATCTATAATTGAAAAGGCTGGTGCACAAAGCTTCTTTAAGGAACTTTCCATGTGCATTTTGTCCTAGATCTCCTTTTACCTGAACCATGCTCCTCAGGCCGATATGCTTTACCTGGAAAGGATCTTGTTGTTAGTGCTGGACTTAGGTATAAATTGGGTAAAGAGGCAGGCTCAGAGGTTAAGGCCACTGGCTGTTTTTCCAGAGGACCCAAGTTCAATTCTCAGCACTCCTATGACACCCTTGATATGCTCTCCTGAATTCTGTGGGCACCAGGCATATACATGATATACAGACCTGTATGAAAACAAAACAACAACAAAAACCGCCATATACATAAAACAAAGTTTAAAAAGCTTTAAATTTTGGGTAAAATGAGGGAGACAAGACCATTTTGATATTGTTACCTGACTATACGGAAGCTGAGATGGGACCAGTTTCTTTGTGTTTGCTTTGTGAAGGGCTGTAGGAAAAGTGCTTATAGATGTGCTGTCTAGGGGTAAGTTTATATCTAATAAAAACAGAGACTAAATAGTCACTATTTTTAGAAACAAGACAACTAGAACCATGTTTCAGAGCCTTTCTGCTAAAGGGCTGTGGAAACCTGCAGTGTCCAAGCCGTTTCTATGGCACGGATGTTCTAATGAAAGAACAAGGCCAGTGGTCTCAAAGGGACTTTGAATTGCTGCTATTCATCTGTTCCTTTCACCCCCTCGTTTTAAAAAAGTAGCAACATAAATTATTGTCCAGTCACCTTGCCTTAGTCATAAACTGGGGTAGACTTTGCCTTACCTCTTCACTGTGTAATGTCTCCTTTTCCCTCATTCTGCCTACAGGCTTTTCTCTACCCTTAATTTTTTTCTTCTTTGCTTGCACTTTTATTTTGTCATTTTACAGCCAACAGCATTGTACTGGCCCCTTTATGACTGCTGGAGCCTAGGCAGACTGCCTGATGAAGGAAGACAGCATTTGGCCAATGGGGCTGGTGTGTGCCATTATTGCTGGCCATTGGGCCTCTGTCATCTATAGTTCCGTCCTGGCTCATTAAAACTGTGAGCCAAATAGCTGCAAAGGCGCCTGCTGCAGCACTGTGGGGGCCAGGAAGTTAAATGGTTCTCCTAATCCTGCATAATTTATCTCCCTGTTAGTCCCTCATAAAATACTCCAGTTCAGCCCCACCACAGACAGCTTCGTTCTGAAATTTCCTGTTTTAGTGTTGACCGCTGAGTTCCAAGTCTTTCTCTTCTTCTCTTTATTGTTGTTATTAAAATTGTTTTCTCTTGTTGACAAGTTTACCTTCAGGTCTTTTCATGCTTAGACCCTATCTCAGCCACAATCTGTCTACTCCCCTTGGTTGTACCTGATGATATAAAACAGTTGGTGCTCTGATCTCTCTCCTTTCTTCCTGCCTTCAGTGCCATTGTTTTTATCTCTATTATTTCTATTGTTTTTCCTCTTTCTCTTCATTTTCCATTCCCTTTCCAGGGACCAATGTCATTGTAACTTGTTTCTATTTGGTAGGCCCTTTTAACAGAGCACTGAACGGAGGAGGCTTGGTTTGGTTTGGTTCTTGTTTTTCTCTTCCTTTTCTCACATCTCCATTTCTGTTTCAGAGATTTACAAATGAGGACCACCTGGCAGTTCATAAACACAAGCATGAGATGACACTGAAGTTTGGCCCAGCTCGAACTGACTCCGTCATCATTGCAGGTATTTGCTGCCCCCAAAAGTCACATGCTTTGCTTTCACCAAACAGTTAAGATTAATTCCAGGGCCCGGATGTCCTGGGAGCTGCACTCCTTTTCTCCAGTCAAGACCCTTTTTGTGATCTGCATTTAATCAAGAATAGGTAGCACTGACAGATCCCTGGTTCCTACTGCACCTACATTTTATTTTTAATAGTCTGCTTGTGCTTGTGTTCTGTGGCTTTCGAGGATAGGTGTTTTGAGATTTTGTCTTTGGTTTTATCCTTTCCTTTTATTTATTAAGATTCTGAAAGAGCTACAGACAAAAGATACCATTGACATTTCTTCTTACCCACAGTGGAAGGGCTGAACAAAAGAAGGCAAAAAAGCTTCTTTATTCTCTTCCAGTGTGTATCCATTTTCCTCTAGCAAGGAGATTATCAGTCTGGAAATCACCTTCCCTTGTGAACTCAGACACTGTTGAGAGCACATTTCCAAAACACAAGTAAGACATTTAGTCACTGGGACTTTCCTAAACCAATTTGGGTGACCTGGAACCTCTTACCAGTTGCAGATATTGTTTGCACCATACTCAAGGGAGCATTCTTACCACTTGTTTCCAAGCCTGTGGTAGTTCTTTTCTGCAGTTTGCAGCTAGATAGAAGTACAAAGCAGAGTGGGCTTTTTCTTTTAGTGCTATACAAGCTTCTAATTTAACCTATGCCAAACAGATTTAGGTCAGTATTTAATCTGTAGTTTATTTAGTTAACGATTATTGTATCAGTTAATAAACCAGCTAAATTATAATTTAAATTACTTACTACTTGCAAAAATGTTATCTTAGATATAGAAAAGGAGACAGAACCTCCTCTCCCTATTAATGTATATGATGAAAAAGATCCTTTTACATCTTCTGCTCCTTATTAATTCAGCATGTATTGACTATCTACTGATGTAGATATATACTGATGAGAGTTACTTTGCTAGGAGCTTATAAATTTGTGATTTGTAAGAGTGTACCAGATGTCATCATGTTGGTTCTGAGCCACCATGTGGTTGCTGGGAATTGAACTCAGGACCTCTGGAAGAACAGTCAGTGCTCTTAACCTCTGAGCCATCTTTCCAGCCTCTATGATTTTTTTTAAAGACAAGATCTCACTGTATAGCTCTGGCTAAACTGGAATTCAATATGTAGACCAGGTTTGCCTGGAACTCACAGAGAGCCACCTGCCTCTGCCTCCTTAGTGCTGGAATTAATGGCCTGTACCACCACACCTTGATATATTTATTTTATATTATGATGAAGGGAAGTGCATGTGAATGCAGGTGCCTGTGGAATCCAGAGAGGGAGTCAGATCCCCTGTAGCTGGTGTTACAGTTGATTATGAGCTGCCTGCTGTGGGTCTAGGGAACCAACCTGCTGTCTTTTTTGAAGAGCAGTATTCATTCTTAACTACTGAGTCACCTAGCCATCCACCCTTTTTTGAGACTGGATCTCACTGTGTTGCCCAGGCTCACCTTGAATCTGAAATTGTCTTTCCTTTACCTCCTGGAAGCTGGGGATATAAGTGTGAGCCACTGTGTTTTAACTCTGCATTCAGTTCTGGGGTGCTCAAACCAATGCATGGGACTTTTAACTTTCCTGTGTAGGCAGGTGATTCCGTCTCCTGTTAAGACGCAGTATAGGTATGCCATATATATTTCAACCCTTTCTTGGACACCTTGAGTTGGCTGTAACTCAGATCTTCGTTGCAGTGACTAAACATGTCTCCTAAAGCAGCCCCTTCTCTGTTATTCACTGATACCAGTGTTCTTAGTCTTGAGACGTTTGATTTTTTTCTCCCTATCACCTCTGTTCCAGTCCTTCCACTTATCAGTCAGCATTCTGTCACTGAACAATATTTGAGAAAAATCAACTTGTAAGTGCAAGGAGTTTGAACAAAGTTGGTGGTTCGTGCCTGTAATCTTATGCACTTGGGAGGTAGAGGCAAGAAAAGCTAAAGTTCAAGGCCATACTCAGCTACATAGCAAGTTAAGGCTAGCCTGAGCTATATCAGGCTATCTCAACAAGGAGAGGGAGAAATAAGTGAGGGACAGAGAGATAGGAGACTACTTTGGCTCAGTTTTAGAAGCTTCTGTCCATTGTCAGTTGACACATTACAGTGGTGAGTATGTGAAAGAAAAAGCTGTTCGCTTGGCTAGGACACCAAAGAGAAAAAAAGGGAGCAGAAGCCCACAGTTCCCTTCAAGGAAATGCTTCTGATGACCTAAAATTTCCCATTGGGTTCTAACTCTTACGAGTCCCATACCACCAAGGACTTGGGACCCAGCATCTCATGCATGGATATTTGGATGTCATACAATAAGTAGTCCTCTTCTTCCTGCTGTGAATCCTGTTATGCTTCTATTCCTTTGATGTTGCCTTATCAGCCTTAATGGTCTCAATTTTTTCCATCTTGCAAGTTTTTAAAAAGCTAGTCTTTACATTCTGTTCTTATGGTCAGAATCTCTCATTATGCTTTTTGTTTAAGCTTATCTTATGGGACTGGAGAGATGGCTCAGAGGTTAAGAGCACTGACTGTTCTTCCAGAGGTCCTGAGTTCAATTCCCAGCATCACAACCATCTATGATGACATCTGGTACCTTCTGTATACTGTATACATAATAAATAAATCTTTTTTTTAAATTTTTTTTAAACTTTATTTAATTAATTAATTTATTTATCTTGGTGTTTGCCTGGAACTGGAACTACAGACAGTTGTTAGCTGCCATGTGGGTGCTGGGAATTGAACCCGGGTCCTCTGGAAGAGCAGACGGTGCTCTTAACCACTGAGCCATCTCTCCAGCCCCCATCGCCTGCTTTTCTCTGTGCCACACCAGCATTATTCCTCTTAGCTCTTGAAATTTCTCTTCCCTCTACAGGTCCATAATCATTTTTCAGGGGTTATCTCAAGTCCTGCTTGAGATCTTTCCTAACAACCCTAGTAATTATTGTGTACTTATTTTATAATAATTTTATTCTGCATCTCAAATAACACTTATTTTTGCAGTATAGTACTGTCTATATATATTAGTTTTATTTCCTTAACTAAAAAGTATTCTCTTAATTCTCTATAGAAAGGCCCATGTCTTATGTTTGGTCTATACCCTTATATTCTCTCCAAATATGCATCCAAATTTATGGATGTAGCACTAAAACATACAAAAGTATTCAGTAAGCACTTAGGAATCATCAAAACAGACTGCTTGTTTATATGTTTTCAAATTGTTTAGAAACCAGCAGCAGTTGAAGGTCAGAAGCCACTTGGAAGATAGGGAAGTGGTTTAGAACAGGGAAGATTTATTTATTTACTTGTTTATTTTTCTCTGTCTTTTTGTTGTTGTTGTTGTTTTTCAAGACGAGGTTTCTCTGTGTAGCTTTAGCTGTCCTGGAACTTGCCAGGTAGACCAACCTGGCCTCAAACTCACAGAGATTCGATTCTGTCTCCCCAAGTGCTGTGATTAAAGGTGTGTGCCACCACAGCTCAGTCAGGGAAGATTTTAAAGTTAAACTAAGAAGTAATCATGGGCAGCGGGATACAATAGCAGTTTGTATGATTCAAACCAGAAATCTCCAAGTTCTCATGTCACCCCACACCTTTAGTTGTCCTTCTTTTCCACTGAGTTGTGGTTTATGTGTGCCTCTACTGAGGATGCCACCTCTCTTCACTCTAATGTGGAAAGCAGCTTTATCTTTAGCCTACCAAAGTGGCCAAAGAATCTTTTACAACTATTTTAGGAGGTAGTGGTAATTTTTCTAAACACTCTGATTCAGAAGAGGTTTTATTTAAGTTTTTAAAAAGAAAAATGTTTCCATGGGGTATTTCCAATTAATCATGTAAAAGGAACAATTTTAACCCCTAGATCTTTCCTTAAAATATAATTGAAACATTAGTCTATCAGTCAGTCTAGTTGCTTGAAATAGGAGATGAATCCTTAAGGTGATAAAAGCACATCAAAGAAAACCATCAGAATTAGGGACCCAGAGAAAAAAGCTCAACTTTAGAAAAGCAGGGGAGAGAAAGACAAGTTAAGATCTGAAGTTTGAGTTACTTGAAAAGTTTCTATAGTTTATGAAGAGCTTTTACCTCCTTAAGAGCAATGAAGCCTGTCTTTGTGGCACATTCCTGTAGTCCCAGCACTTGGGAGGTATAGGCAAGAAGACTGTAAATTCCAGAATAACCTGGGCTTTTCTCCAAAAAAAGAAATGAAAAAGCAGAGACAGTGTGTTGAGAAAAAGATTTGCACAGTCCTGTGGGGATATTTTGACCAGCAAATCTAAACCAAATAGCCTGGTTTCCGGAATTTGCTCTGGGCCCATGTCTCTATGAAATAAGTCCTATTGTTTGTAATTTCCTTTTGTAACTCATGATTTTACTGTCTTGTTTCCCAGGCCCTAGATTTGCTTAGAGTGGCTTCAGAAAGGAGCAGACCTGAGTGAAAGGCAGGCACTATTCCTTATTAGGTAGCTTTTGTGAGCAAACTCAGCAGTCTGATCCTCAGTTGGTTCTCTCTGTCAGATTTTAACACCGTCTGTGTCTGTCTACTCAATGCAGAGCTGGCAGGGTGTGTTTAGAAGGAAAATAGTGCTTAACTTGAATTTTCAAGTCTAGGGGTTTTATGAATCTTTACCGTCATAAATTGTTTGTTTTATTGGGTTGTGTTTTCATTGGGGGTGAAAGATGTAAACTCAGCATTAAGAGAAGAAGGTAGGTATGTGGCTCATCACACAGAATATTGCCCTATCTTCCACCTGCTGGCCCAGAAGCAACACAATGCAGACCCCTTCCGGTAGCTTAGAACCACCAACCATCCACTAAAACTCCAGAAAAAAACATTTACCCTAACATAGATTCTCTATCTCCAAAATAGAAGAGTAAAAATATTTATTGGGGGGGAGGGAGGACTGGAGAGATGGCTCAGAGGTCAAGAGCACTGACTGTTTTTCCAGAGGCCCTGAGTTCAATTCCCAGCAACCACATGGTGGCTCACAACCATCTATGATGACATCTGGTGCCCTCTTCTGTACACTGTATACATAATAAATAAATAAATATTTTAAAATACATATATATTTTTTTAATTTATGTGAATTAGCATTTTGCCTGCATGTATAACTGTAAGGGTGTCAGATCTTGGAATTATAGACAGTTGTTAGCTGCCATCTCGTAACCACTGAGCCATCTCTCCAGCCCTTTTTTTTTTTTTTTAATATTTATTGTTTTTTATTTAAAAATATAATCCCTGTGTATTCTCATTTTAATTTTATTTTAAAACTAAAACACATATTTCTTTTATGCCTACAGATCAAACACCTACTCCAACTAGGTTCCTGAAGAACTGTGAGGAGGTGGGGCTATTCAATGAGCTAGCTAGTTCCTTTGAACATGAATTTAAGAAAGCTGCAGATGAAGATGAAAAAAAGGTAAGTGTGACTAAAAAAACAAAACAAAACAAAAACAAAAAACTGGTAGTGGTTAGACTTAAGCTATTTTCATTGTTTGAGATAATTTGCTTGACTGAATAAAATCCCAAATTATGAGATTAATTTATAAAACCAGACAATACCTAATAATCCTAGCCACTCATCCAGGTCTTTTAAGGGAAAAGGGTGAGACAAATGAGTCTCACCATGTAACTGGAGATAGCTTCTATGTCACTTTGTAGCCCAGAATGACCTCAAGTTCATGGTGATCCACCTTGCTTCATTGTATCGAGGCCAGGGCAGACAAGTATGTGCCACCACAACTAACACTTAGCATCAAGTAAAGTTCTAGCTATGGGTACTGGTGTCTTAACTCAGATCATAGTTACTTTTCTGACAATCCCCTTAGTAATCTATTTGTTTCCCTTGTAAATATGTGTAAGATGCTGAAAAAAATGTGAGGGGGGGGGACCTGGAGAGACAGCTCAGAGGTTAAACTCACTTGCTGCTCTTCCAGAGGTACTGAGTTAAATTCTATCAACCACATGATGGCTCACAACCATTTAGAATGAGATCTGGTGCCCTCTTCTGGTGTGCAGGCAGAACATTGTATGTATGATAAATAAATCTTGGCAAGGGCAGTGGAAGCTGCTTTAAAAAAATATGAGTTACTCAAGTTTTATTAGGTAACTTTTTTTTTCCAGATATCTTGGGAGGTGGCTAGAGATACAGCTCAGTGCTAAGAGTGCTAACACATATAAGGGTCTGAGCTCACACACCCAACCCCTAGTATAAGAAAACAAGTACTACTGTTTATAAACTGATTGTTTGGCAGTTTTTATTTATTTACTTATTTTTTTATTTATTAATTAAGTCAAGTTTTGCTTTGGTTTGGTTTTGTTTGATTTGGTTTTTTGAGACTTGATCTAACTGCTATATAGCCCTGTCTGACCTCAAATTTATAGATCTCTACCTGCCTCTGTCTCCTGAGTGCTGGGATTAAAGACTCATTGTGATATTTTTATTCAGTTTTCCAGACAACAGATGTGTTGAATTTCTTCTCTTTTTTGTTTCTCTATATGTGGTTTTGCATTCAAATAGCTTCCTATCGCTACTTAATAATACCTAGGACAGTGGTTCTCAACCTTCCTAATGCTTCGACCCTTTAATATAGTTCCTCTTGTTGTGGTGATCACCCAACCATACAATTAATGTAAACATCTGATATGCAGGATATCTGATATGCAGCCCTATCAGAGGGTTGTTCAATCCCCAAATGATCCATAGGTTGAGAACCCCTGACCTAGGACATTAAAGAAATATGTTTCAACTAAACCATATATAAGTTCAGTTCCATGGGATCCAGTACCTCTTCTACCTTCTCAGGTTCCTGCACTCACGTGGTACATATATACACTTAGGCACATATACACATGTAAAAAGAAGAAGAAAACATTAAGTTCATTCTTTTTTCTTTTTTATTTAGTCTTCTCTTATATATTACATCCCAACCACTAAATTTATTTTCTGTGACCCAAAAATTGAAGCAGAACAACTATGTAAAAGATAACATACTGTTTAGATACATGAACATACTTAGTAAAAATATTATGGTAAGAGCTGAAATGTTTGGGTTTCTTCTGATTCCAAGATACTGTGATACTAGTTTTAACTTTTATATGTCCTAGATCCTTCATTTAAAAGACTAGAGAATAGTTATGAAAAATCAAAATTGAAAGAAAATTATCTCAACAGAATAAAGATCTTGTAGGGGAAAAATATGGAAAGATCAAATCAGGTGTACTCCTGTAGCACTCAGGGCCAGAAGCAAGAGGGTCACCACCCAGTGACACATGCCTTTAATCCCAGCAACTGGGAGGAGGCAGAAGCAGGCAGATTCCTGTGAGTTTGAGGCCAGCCTGGTGTAGAGAGTAAGTTCCAGGACAGCCAGGATAACACAGAGAAACTCTGTCTTCAAAATACCCCCAAAAAAGAACACAAGTCATCATAGGCCAGTCTGGACTACACAGCAAGATCCTGTCCAAAGTAGGCAGGGAAGAGAATTCAGTCATTAGGTACTAGTTAAAATAGGTCTTGAGGGGCTGGAGAGATGGCTCAGCGGTTAAGAGCACCGTCTGCTCTTCCAGAGGACCCGGGTTCAATTCCCAGCACCCACATGGCAGCTCACAACTGTCTGTGGTTCCAGTTCCAGGCAAAACACCAAGGCAAATAAATAAATAAAGTTAAAAAAAAAAAAAAAAACACATTGCAAGTGTTAAAAAAAAATAAAATAAAATAAAAAAAAAATAAAAAAAAATAAAATAAAATAGGTCTTGAGGGCTAGAGAGATCACTGATTCAACAAATTTAAGTTCAGTTCCCAGAGTCCATGTTGGGCATCTTTCAGCCACCAGTAGCTCCCAGCTCTAAGAGTCCAAGCTCCAGCCTCCATAGGTGCCCACACATGTGCACATACCCACACAGACACACATGCAGAGATAATCAAGAATAATAATAAATCTTTAAAGTCAGGCTGTAATTACATTATACTTCAGAAAAGATTTCAATATATGTATATCAGGATTAATATGTACACCTCACAGCTGTGTGGTATAAGTGAGGACTCAACAAGTTGGAAAAAGTTTCCATAAGAGCATCGTATTTATAACTGTATTACCATCTAACTTGAATTGTAAAAATATAAGATGAAGTATCACTGGAGTTTTCTTCAATGTTCATAGCTATCTGTGAGCTTCTTTTTCATGCTGTTTCCCAGTATGTGTAGGATATGCATATGTAGGGATTCATTCTTCCGTGTGAGTATGTGTGGAGAGTAGAGGTTGATGCTGGGATGTCTTTCTCAAGTGTCCCTCCACATTTTGCTTTGTTTTTGTTTTAAGTGAGAAAGAGAGTACATGTGTTCACATGCATGCATATCATGGCCTAAATGTGGAAGTCATGAGGCTTGTAACTTTTACACTCTGAACAATCTCAGTAGCCCTAAACCTCTTTTTGTTATTATTGTTTTGAAGCCTTGGCTGACCTGGAACTCTGTATGTAACCTAGACTGTCCTCAAGTCCCTGGTCTTTTTATATGTCAGCCTCCCAAGTGCTGGGATTACATTTATACACCACTACACCTGGCATATCAAACTCAATAGTCAACATCAAGAAATACAGCTTCCCTGGGCTGGCAAGATGCAGATAAAGACTTGCCACCAAACCAGTGATCTGAGTTTGATCTCAGGACCCACACAGTGAAAGGGGATATTGGAACTGGAGAGAGGGCTTAGCAGGTAAAAGCACTTGCTACTCTTCCAGAGGTTCTGAATTTGATTCCTAGCATCACCTGGTGGCTCACACCCATCTGTAGCTCTAATTCCAGGGTCCAACACCCTCTTCTGGCCTCCTTGGACAGAAGGTACACAACTGACGCACAGACATGCATGCAGGCAAAACATCCATACACATAAAATAAAATTTTAAAATAAAGGAGAGGCTGGAGAGATGGCTCAGAGGTTAAGAGCACTGACTGTTCTTCCAGAGGTCCTGAGTTCAATTCCCAGCAGCCACATGGTGGCTCACAACCATCTATAATGAGATCTAGTGCCCGCTTCTGTATACTGTATACGTAATAAATAAATAAATGTTAAAAAAAAAAAGGAGAAAACTGGTTCTCAAAAGCTGTCTTTCCACATGTACACCATAGCACATACTTGATCACAGACAGGTACACAAACTAAATAAATAAGATGAAGAAAGAAATAGAATTTAAAATGTTGAAATTTCCTGCTTTATCTTTTCTGTTGCCATCTTTTAGCTCACTTGACACTTTCCTTCAGGCCCTTTGATGTTTCTCTCTATCCACGGGTGGTCTTTACTTCCCTTTAGTGAGAAGCACAGATGTAGTGGAGTATTATCTCCAGGGATATTTAATAATCCTGATACTTTGCTGAACCACAATTTTTATAGGAGATGCCTCTTGGAAATCCTAAAGGGGAGTTTTTTGTTTGTTTGTTTAGAGGTTTCTCTTCCCATTAATGTGTCTCAAAATGAGCTAACTTGGCTCTGACATTTAGCAATGTAGAAAAAGTGAAGCAGAAATAAAATGCTTTGGTGTTTCCACCCTTATAAAATAGAGCAGAATCATTGCTACCTCTTTAGTACAGTACTCGGGATTAGTTTGCTGCTCAGGGTTCTAGAGGTTAAGGTAGCAAGTGATGTGACACCTGTCACCCTAGCCCTTGGGGTGTGGAGGTTCAAGGCCAGCCTACGCTATAGATGGGACCATGTCTGGGGTTGGGGAAGTAGCAAAGGAAGCAGAAGAAACAACTCCCCTTTCACCAAAAAGCCTAAAATATAGGAGAGGTCAAAGGATCCACTTTGACCAACCTTCTTGTCATGGCACAGCATCAGGGTTGTTACCTCAGATGGTTTAGTGTTCCCTGCAAAGCCATTTACAGCTCCAGCTGGCGGATAGTTGTACCTCTGCCAGGAAAGTTCTTTACTTTCTGGTTTCTCCAGTACCACCTCTAAGACCAAGTTCTAATTTTTTTAATTGATGAAATTAAGCCTTTCCTTTCTTTGTTATCCCCAAGCCCTGTATGCCTGAAGTTCCTAGCCTCCTGCCCCAAACAGACTATGATCACCGTCCAGCATGGCAGGTTCCCTAGTAAAGATCTTTTCTATCTTGTTTGTGGTACTTTAATAGCTAGTTGATCTTCTGCTGCTTTTTGTAACTGGTTAACCAAGGCATTCTGGTTGGCAGAGAAACCAGAATAGCTCTCCAGTGACCAGCAAAGCTGGGAATTGATAGGTAATTGACTGGGGTGTCCTTTTACTTTGCTGGGGAAAACTATTATAAATGTAATATTTGCAAGGATTTAAGTGGCATTTATTTTACATGTTTTTAGGCATTATAAGTACTTGATGTTATGTTCCTTTTGTAGTTAGAGAATAGAAGCCCAAGAAGACACAGTGACTTGGCCAGAGTGTATATACATAAAGCATGAGTCCACATTTCTTTACCACTTGCAATTCAGTGCTTTGATCAAAAGCTGAACTTGGTGAAGCAAATGTCCTCATCTCATCCTGAGCATAGTGAAACTGAACTCCATTTACTGTCTTCCCAACAGGGTGCTGCTGGGCCTCTTGACATGTCTCTGCCTTCTACACCAGACATCAAAATCAAGGAAGAAGAGCCAGTGGAGGTAGACTCATCTCCCCCTGACAGTCCTGCCTCTAGCCCCTGTTCTCCGCCACTGAAGGAGAAGGTAAAATTCTCTCCCTGAAGCCATTCCAAATGCTAGTTTTGTTTCATAAATGGTATGAGAAGGGTTGATTGGATTCAAAGGAATAAATGTTCTTTTCCTCCTTTCATTTATTGTTTTCATTTTTTTTTTTTAACAGCATCTCATTGAGGTCTATACTTGAACCCAGCCCTCCTTCCAAAGTGCTGGGATTATTTCTATACAGAGTTTGAAAGGAATATTAAATATTTTAGCAATGTAAATAAATTATACCTACTGAGCCATCCATCAATACCACTTCCAACTCTAAATTGAAGATTAGTTTGTATGCATACCAACAGAAATAAATAAGAATATTCATAGAAATTTTATTTATCTTAAAAAAAAAGAAGTGTCTGGGAGCTGGAGAGATAGTTTAGTATGTAAAACCACTTGCTCTACAAGCATGAGAACTCAAGTTCAAACCCAGAAAACTTAGGTGAACACACCATCTAGGTAATGTAGGATGTGCCTTTAGTTCCAGTGCTCCTAGTATGAGATGGCAGGTCAGATAGATAGAAAAATACCCTTGGAAGTTACCTAGCCTGGTGTGGACATGGTCAAGGAAGAGCCCCTGTCTCAGAACAAGATGGAAGGTGTGTTAGTTTTTTGCATGTGGTGCATGAATGGTATTTCAACACCGGGAGTACCACACGAGAGTTTATTAGAGCAGCAGGCAGAGGTGCCAGCAGAAGCGGAGAAAGAAAGAGAGAGAGAGAGGAGGGGACTTGTGTGAGCACTTTCTTTAAGAGGGTGGGTGGGCCCATGTTTGCATAGCCACACCCAGGAGCATAGTTGCAACTCTGTTACATTCCAGGTGATTGCAGGCCTTAGAAATGCTTAAAAGGGGAAGACCTACACATGACCACACTCACACACAAACATACATATACCACATACATACTTGTGGAAGTTTCTGTCCCTCCACTTCCCAAATAACCAACACGAAGACTTCCTATTAATTAAGAATGTTTGACCAGGGCTGGAGAGATGGCTCAGCGGTAAAGAGCACTAACTGTTCTTCCGGAGGACCTGAGCTTGATTCCCAGCATCCACGTGGCAGCTAACAACTGTCTGTAATCCCAAGATCTGACACCCTTACACAGTTATACATGCAGGCAAAACACCAATTCACATAAAATAAAAATATTTTTTTTTAAAAAAAGAATGTTTGGCCAATAGCTCAAGCTTGTTACTAGCTAGCTCTTGTATTTATGTTAACCCATATTTCTTATCTGTGCTTTACCACATGGCTTGGCACCTTTTCTCAGTATGATAACACCCACCTTGCTTCTCTCTCTGCGTCTCTGGTGACTCCCCTGACTCTGCCCTTCTTCCCAGAATTCTCCTAGTCTGACTCTCCTACCTAATCTTTTTTTTATTTGTTATGTATACAGTATAAGATACAGATCTCATCATAGATGGTTGTGAGCCACCATGTGGTTGCTGGGAATTAAACTCAGGACCTCTGGAAGAGCAGTCAGTGCTCTTAACCTCTGAGCCATCTCTCCAACCCCCTTTCCTGCCTAATCTTATTTTGTTCAGCTTTTGGCCAGTCAGCTTCTTCATTAAACCAATCACAGCAATCATACAGTATAAAGGACTATTCCACAGCACATACTAAGATTAGAAGGGAGAATGAGCACATTCCAAGTATCAATCAACCAAAACAATGAGTAATAAATTGTGAGAAGATGTTGGTGAAGCTCAAGGGTAGCACTTGCTTGGTGTTCACAATGCCTTGGATTCCATCCCAGTGACAAACAGTGATACATTTCTAAAATGGAATATGATATACGTGGTGGCATTGTATAAACTAGGTTGAGGATGAAATTTAGTTGTAGAGCACCTGCCTAGTCTGTATAAGGCTGTGGGCTCAATTCTGGGTACCACAAAAAGATAAAAAGAGAAGGGGAAGTGTGGAATGAAGGAAGGTGGGTAGATGGGTGGTTGGATGGATGGCTGAAAGGAATACATAACAATATGCATAAAATTCACAAACACTACATATCAAAAAAAGATACAAAAGTACATACTTTATGGACCCATTTACAGGAGGTTCAAGAAGATGTAAAATCATTTGATGGGAGACCTCAGAGTGGTATGGTGGTGTAGACTTGCAGTGCCAACTGCTAAGAAGGCTGAGGTGGGAGGATTACTTGGGCCTCAGGAGTTTGAGATCAGCCTGGGGAACATAGCAAGATACTATAACAAAGAGAATCCCACAAAGAAAGAAAGAGGATAAACAAAATTGTAGGTACCTCTCATAATGGAAGAGTTTGAATTAGGAAAGGACACAGGAAAATCTTCTTGGGTGCTGGAAATAGTCTCCAGCCTGGTTTTTCTTGTGCAGAAATAATTTCATTATAATGACTTTAGATTAATTATATTTCAGTAAATAAAAAGAAAGTCAGGTATGGTGGCACATGATTTTAATCCCAGCACTTGGGAAGCAGAGGTAGGTGGGTCTCTGTTAGTTCAAGACCAGTTTGTTTTATATAGTGAATTTAGGTCAGGGGTACATAGTAAGACCCTAAGTTTTTGTTTTTTAAAGAGAGAGAGAGAGAGAAGCTAGATTTGGTGGTGCATACCTAACATCCCAACACTTAGGAGGTTGATACAGAAAGATCAGGAGTTCCAGGTTATCTTTGGTTACTTGGTGAGTTCAAAACCAGTCTGGACTGGGCTGCATAAGAGCTTGTCTCAGCCTAATGGCTCAGCTGGTAAATGGATCTTCTGACAGGCTGAATTTGAACACCAGGACCTGCATAGTGGAAGGAAAGAACTGGTTTTTGTAACTTGTCCTCTGATTTCCAAGGCCTCCAACCACAAATAAATAAATAAATGTATTTTTAGTTTTTTTTTTTTTTAAAGATAAAACCATATAATTCATCAATTACACATGTCTTTTATTTAGGGTTACTTTGCTGTGATGAAGCACCATGACCAAGGCAACTTAGGGAGGAAGGGGTTTTTCTGACTTACACTTCCACATCGCAGTTCATCATCATGGAGGTCAGGACAGAAACTCTAACAGGGCAGTAACCTGCAGGCAGGAACTGATGCAGAGACTAGGTGGGGATTGCTCTTACCGGTTTGCTCTTCATGACTTGCTCAGCCTGCTTTCTTATAGAACCCAGACCACCTGCACAGGGGATATTACCACCCACAATGGGCTGGGCTCTCCCCCATCAATCACTAATTTTAAGAAATACTGTTCAGGCTTTCCTTGAGCCAGATCTTATGGAGGCATTTTCTCAGTTGAAGTGAAGTTTCTTCCTTTTAAATAACACTCACTTGTGTCAAGTTGACATAAAAGTATCCAGCATAAAACATTAAACTATTAGGAAAAAAATCCTCCCAGAGGGAAATAACTTAAAGCGATTATTTGTTAGAGTATTTACTTTTTGTTTGGTTTGGTTTGGTTTGGTTTGACTTGGTTTCTCTCTGTAGACCAGGCTGGCCTTGAACTCAGAGATCCGACTGCCTCTGCCACCTGAGTACTGGGATCAAAGGTGTGCACCACCACTGCCTCATACACCTGACTATTTTTGAAGACCACTTTGATGTATAATACATATCTGGCTGGAGAGATGGCTCAGCCGTTAAAGGCTAGGCTCACAACCAAAATACATATACACAGTGGTACATACACTGTAATTATAAAGATCTATGACTTTCTAAAAAGTGAATAATCCCTAGTAATCAGCACCAAATCAAAACTAGATGATATCAGAGCTTCAGAGGCCCACTTATATCTATATAAGAGATGCTTTCAAGGCCAGTAAGGCCACTGAGAGTCTAAGATCCTCACTAGTTGACAGGGAAAGCATTGTGTTTTGTTTCAATCTTACAGCTGTCTAAGCTTCTGTAGACCTTGTTTAATGAACTCTGTTGGGAACACTGGACTGCCCCACCATCAGTACACCTACCTTCCTTTTCTCATTGGAGGTCATAGGACACTTCAATGTTATTTAGAATGAGAGTATTTATAGTATAGAAAATCCCTAAAATTTACATGATACTATAGTGTTAGGGTATAGCATTTCTCCAAAGATTTCAAATGATTTTCCAAATGATCTTAAATCATTGTTCCTACTGAATGGGAGCTATTGGTGCATGATTGTGATAGAATTGGATAATGATTATTTGAAACTAACGCTCTTTCAATAAAAGTACCAACTGTGTATTTCCCCATCACAGTTCATAAAGCATTTTGAAATTTGTTTTCTCTTCTCTCTAGGAAGTTGCCGCAAAACCTGTTGTGATTTCTACCCCTACACCCACCATCGTACGTCCTGGCTCCCTGCCTCTCCACTTAGGTTATGATCCACTTCATCCAACGCTTCCTTCCCCAACCTCGGTCATTACACAGGCTCCGCCATCTAACAGGCAAATGGGGTAAGTAGGAGAGTAGGAGAAATCGTGAAACCTGGAAAGGAAAAAGAGACCCTTTTTCTGTGTAGCCCTGGCTGTCCTGAAACTGGCTCTGTAGATCCAGAACCTGAACTCAGAGATCCACCTGCCTCTCTCTGCCTCCTGAGTTCTGAGATTGAAGTGTGTGCCACCACCACTTGGCGTTTCTTTAATCTTTAAAAACTATGTGTAGGGGCTGGAGAGATGGCTCAGAGGTTAAGAGCACTGACTGTTCTTCCAGAGGACCTGAGTTCAATTCCCAGCAAAACCACATGGTGGCTCACAACCATCTATGATGAGGTCTGGTGCCCTCTTCTGTAAAGCTGTATGCATAATAAATAAATAAATTAAAAAAAAATTATGTGTAGATGTGTATGACATCCTTTAGGTATGTTCACATAAGTACAGGTGCCTTCAGAGGCCAGAAGCATTGCCAGATTCCTTGAGACCGGAGTTGTAAAATGCTCAGTGTGGGTGCTGTAAACTGACCTGATCTTCGGTAATATATGGAAAACCCTTCAGCTCCTATGAATCTCTATATTTTGAAATTATTTGATAAAAATAGGAACTTTTCTATTGCTGTTCTCAAATTTGTTGTTGATTTGAGACACAGTCTTTCTACGTGGCTAAGGCTGGCCTCAAAATCTGATCCTCCTGCTTCTGCCTCCTGAATGCTGGCTGGAACTACAGGTATATGCTTCTAAAGCTGGATCCAGGAATTTATTTTTACATGTCCAAGAAAATGAGTTATTAAGATTATTTTCTAAGGGCTGGAGAGACAGCTCAGAGGTCCTGAGTTCAATTCCCAGCAACCACAGCCATCTATAATGAGTTCTGGTGCCCTCTTCTGGCACATGGAGGCAGAATACCGTGTTCATAATAAACAAATTTTGTTAAAAAAAAAAAAAAAAAAAAAAAAAAAAGATTGTTTCCTAAAATAAAACATTTTTAAACAAATTATTTGCAGAGATGTCTGTTTAATCTTCCCAAATTCCTAATAGGTAACTACCTCCCATTCATTAAATTTGATTATTTTGGAAGGCAGCTATGCTCACCACTATACCACCAACGCATAAATTTGATTATTTTGAAAAGTATAAAGTTTTTGCCAAACCATGGTACTGGAAATGTAGCTCAGTAGTAGAGCACTTCCTCAGCATGTCCAAGGCTCTGTTAATCCCCAGCCCCCAGCACCAAAAATTCACCAAGTCTTTGCAGGCTAAGGCAAGTAGACTAGGGCTTGTCTGACAAGTTCTAGGGTACTTTTGTTAAAGCCCTAGGGGGGGAAAAGACAATCATTTCTCTCTGTTTTTCCTATGTTCAAGAGGATGTCAAAATTTTATAATGCTGCTTTATACCTTCCCTAATGAGAAGACTATAAAAAAAATCTTCTAATTATAGGAGGAAGACCAATAGGCCAAAGGTGGAGATTGTGATATTTCCCTTCCTGTCTCCTGCAGATCTCCTACTGGCTCCCTCCCTCTTGTCATGCATCTTGCTAATGGACAGACCATGCCTGTGTTGCCAGGGCCTCCAGTACAGATGCCTTCTGTTATTTCGGTAAGCTTTGTAGTTGGGTCAGCCAAACCTACCAGCACACTGATCCCTCCCTTCTACCTGAATGGTCATAACCAAAGGACCCCAGAGAAATGTGGGCCTGGACTGTATGAGTTGTGTGTGGCAGTCTGCCCAAACTCTTCACTAACCTCTGCCAGTCCAACACTGAAACATGAGACAAAGATTCATCTGGACAATTGGCTTCTAGTCAAGGAGTTAATCTTGCCAATCTGCTGATTGGTTGATTTCACTTGGCACATAGCTTCTCTAGCACTGCTTACCACTTTCCTGAAGATACACCCCCAGCCTTTCCCACAGAAAATGTCCCCACAGTAGAGAATTAGATGCTTTACTTTGTAACACTCCTTAGGGAAGGTATTTCCCAGGCTGTTTCTGCATGTACTGTGAGCAGATTACACATAATAGGCCTGAACATGCCAATCCGAAAAACACTTCACTTAAGGAAACCAACAACTACCATTTCTCCTCTTGATTTAGCTAGCCAGACCTGTGTCCATGGTGCCCAACATTCCTGGTATACCTGGCCCACCAGTTAACAGTAGTGGCTCCATTTCTCCGTCTGGCCACCCTATGCCATCAGAAGCCAAGATGGTGAGTACATCCCAGCCTAGAGAAATGTTAGCCCTCTAAAAGAGTAGTATCAGTCTAGATTTTTTTTTCAAGTGAACTGAGTAAAGGAGCCTTCTGAAGCTTATATACCTAAAGACATCCTGCTGTGGGGCTTGCAAAAGTAAAAAGACCCTGATTCCTAAGTTTCCTGTCCCCACCCTTGCAGCCTGGCACAGGTCATGGCATAGGAAGAAGCAGCACAGATTGTTTGGAAGGGAACACTTGGTGTTTCAGTTCCAGGGCGACAGATGGAGGGGGTGAGTGGGCAGAGGAGCTGGCCAAGTGGTGAGTAGCTGTGCAGCCAGCATCCGGCCAGGTTCCAGGAGAGAGCTTTCATCTGGGTCCTATTGCTTCCACAAGCCCAGTCCCCAGCTGTGCCCAGGATAACAGCCAGGGAGTAATAAAACAGAGTAGGCATTTTAGAGATCCAGGTGTGCACTTTCTCTCCCTGTCATTGTCCTTTAGATCCTCTGTTGAGAAAATTGGAGTAAGAATTTTTAAGTATAAGATCAGTAATAATATATAAGTTCTTCTTTCCTATCTCACCCTTCTCTTTTTAAAATAATCTTTCCACATAGAGACTAAAAGCCACTCTGACCCACCAAGTCTCTTCAGTCAATGGAGGTTGTGGAATGGTGGTGGGTACTGCCAGCACCATGGTGACATCCCGTCCAGAGCAGAACCAGATCCTCATCCAGCACCCTGATACCCCGTCCCCTGCCCAGCCACAGGTCAGTTGTGCCCTTGGAAGGGAGAACCAGCTGTGTTCCCTTATTCCTTATGTTATGTCTGTTTTTCAAGAAGCATGAACTGACAGAAGAAGTTTAACTTTCTGGGTGTCTTGCTACTTTGGATGTTTGTGTGGGTTGACTATAGTGAAACAAACTCTTTTTCTTTTTTTTTTTTTTTTTAAATAATTCTTTTTTTTTTTTTTTAATTAAACTTTATTTATTTGCCTTGGTGTTTGCCTGGAACTGGAACTACAGACAGTTGTGAGCTGCCATGTGGGTGCTGGGAATTGAACCCGGGTCCTCTGGAAGAGCAGAGGGTGCTCTTAACCGCTGAGCCATCTCTCCAGCCCCCAAACTCTTTTTCTATACCTGCCTTTATGTTAGACATGAATGTGAGCTGTTGCAGAGAAGGCCTCTGTATCTTTTACTATATGTGAGTGACAGCTTCATGTTGATTCTGAGCTGATGGAGACTCACATTAAGCCACATCACGCACTAAACAAAAGAGGCCTCTGTATCTCTTGGTTATCTGTTAAGTCCTAACAAAAAAGCTAATAGTTACTTGATGAGATTTTATAACACAAAGCACATTATAAAAATATATTAATACAATAGTGGTATAGTAATAAAATATAGCTCATTAAAAGTAAGAAAACACACCAAAAAAAAAAAAAAAAAAATCTCATTACCAATCTGATACTCCCTTTTTATCACAAAGAAAGGACAAAAAAAAAAAAAAAAAAACTAGGGGCTGGAGAGATGGCTCAGTGGTTAAGAGCACCGTCTGCTCTTCCAGAGGACCCGGGTTCAATTCCCAGCACCCACATGGCAGCTAACAACTGTCTGTAGTTCCAGTTCCAGGCAAACACCAAGGCAAATAAATAAAAGTGTTTTTTTAAAAAAAAAAAAAAAAAAAAACTAAATCAGCAGAGGTCCTATTTAGTTGCCCAATCTCTTCTCAAAGAGGTCTCCGTTTTAATGTGATTCTTTGAGAACTGAATAGCTTTAGGTTTTATAATTGTATCCACTGGACAGGTGACAATGACCTGGGATTGATTTCTAGAGTTACATTCATTGCCCTGTCTCTCTTTTACTGATGCCACCACCTGCTTCATCAGCACTCCACATGTCCAGACATTTCATGGCCATATGGTGCCTTAACCTTGGCCAACAATGCAAGCTTTCTTTTGTGTTTTCTTCTTGAAAGCTAAGGCTTCCCACCATTCTGACCCCTCGATCCCCAAAGCCAGCCAGTCCTAGAGATGAAGCAGTAACCCCTGCCTGAGCTGGGCTTTTCCTCTTGGATAAAGGATGTAGTTCCTTGTCAGACAGGATTTTTCTGTGTTTCCCTGGCTATCCTGGAACTCACTTCATAGACCAGGCTAGCCTCAGCTTTGACCTCAAGAGATCCACCTGCCCTGCCTCCCAAGTGGTAGATTAAAGGCCTACACTACCACTGCCTGGCCTGCCTCAGCCTCTTGACAGCTGAGATTAAAGGCAGGTACCATACCCAGCTGGGTTTCTTGAAGAAACACTCTCCTCAGGACTAGGATCCAAGTAGGTTCTTTAGTTCATTATATGAGTTAGAAATTCTCTAATTTTTTTCTTTTAAATGATAATACTATCTAAATAAATAAAAATTGTGTCTTAATTACTGATATTACTGGAGAACATAATTCAGTGGAGCCTAAAGTAGATTTCTTTTTGTTGGTCTTGTTTTTTTGTTTTTTTTTTTTTAACTTTATTTATTTATTTGCCTTGGTGTTTGCCTGGAACTACAGACAGTTGTTAGCTGCCATGTGGGTGCTGGGAATCGAACCCGGGTCCTCTGGAAGAGCAGACGGTGCTCTTAACCGCTGAGCCATCTCTCCAGCCCCTGGTCTTGTTTTTTTGAGACAGGATCTCATTATGTAACTAAGTCCTCAAACTCAGAGATCCCCCTGCCTCTGCTTCCCAAGTGCTTATTGTTGTAGTGCCTGCTTATCTTTATGCAGTTGGTTGATTTCTAGCACTGGGAAAAATACCAATATAGACATTTAATTTAAAAATAATTAAGGGGGGGCTGGAGAGATGGCTCAGCGGTTAAGAGCACCGTCTGCTCTTCCAGAGGACCCGGGTTCGATTCCCAGCACCCACATGGCAGCTAACAGCTGTCTGTAGTTCCAGTTCCAGGCAAAACACCAAGGCAAATAAATAAATAAATAAATACAGTTTAAAAAAAAAAAATTTAAGGACCAGCAAGATGGGTCAGGGAATAAAGATGCTCACTACCAAGGCTGATAACCCAAGTTCCATCTTCCAAATGCACATGAAGGTGGGAGGAGAGAACTGGCTCTGCAGATCTAAACTCTGACCTCTACAGACACCACGACATACACACTTGCACACACACACACACCACCACCAACAATATTATTATTATTATTATTATTATTATTATTATTTTAAAAAAATAATTTACTTTTGGTATTGTCATGAAGTTGATGTGCCTTCTGTGTACATATGTCAACAAATAGAATGAAAAGATAATCCAAAGTGCTTTAATGCAAAGGATTTCACTTTGGAACTTAAAAAAAAAAAAAAAAAGATAGTATACACCTTTAATCCCATCGCTTGGGAGACAGAGGCAGAGGATCTCTGTAAACTCAAGGCCAGCCTGGTCTACAGATGTGTTCTAGGTCAGCCAAGGCTACATGGAAATCCTATCTCAAAAAACAAAAACAAACAAACCAAAAAAGAAGCTGTGTCAAAAAAGGAATGATGGAAGGGAAAGAGAGAGAGCAAGTGGGTCTTGTGGCACAGGCCTATAATCCAAGCTGCTTAGGATAAGACAGGAGGAACAGCAGTCTCAAGAGGTTCAGCATTTCGGCCAAGAGGAGCAGTTCAAGATTGTCCAGGTTTCCATAGTGAGTAGAAGCCAGCATGGACTGTAGAAGGCCATGTGTCAAACAGCAAAAAAGAAGTAGCATTGTAGCTCAAGCCTTTCAGTTCCCAGGCCCAAAAGAAAAAAAAAGCAAAAAAAAAAAAAAAAACTCCTAAGTGATTCTAGTTTCATTTCTGTGTCAGAAATAGTCATGTTTCTAACAGAACTGTGGCTTGTCTGCATGTATACTAAGAGAACTGGGAGATGGGAGGCAGGACAGGAAGCTAGCAGACAGAGTGATGGAAGTTGGTGTGGTTACCAAACCTTTATCAGAGCATACTAATCTATCTAACTCAGCTTTGATTTAGAAAGAAAAAATTATTTTCCCATCAAGTACCTGTCTGCTTTGCCAAGAGAAGAAATTAGAAATTGGTACCTATGAATCCCAGCATTCTGTATGCCTAAGCAGAAGGACTAAAATTCAGAATTCTGCCTGGGCTATACAGCAAGACTGTTCAAAGACAAACCAGAAAAAGGAAAAGAAAAAAGTATTCTTCTTCTTTCCTGAGCAATAGGTCTCTCCAGCCCAGCCCACCCCTAGTACTGGGGGACGACGGCGGCGCACAGTAGATGAAGATCCAGATGAGCGTCGGCAGCGATTTTTAGAGCGAAACAGAGCTGCAGCCTCCCGATGCCGCCAAAAAAGGAAGCTGTGGGTGTCCTCCCTGGAAAAGAAGGCAGAAGAACTTACTTCTCAGAACATTCAGCTGAGTGTGAGTGGGTGACGTTTAAGGCAGTAGAATCTGGAGAGTGAGGCCAGATCACTCTCAGTAGAAACACTGTAGCAGCAGAACAGAGGATGGATATTATTTCATTAGGATAGACCCAGAAGTGTGATGGGAAGTAAGTATAAAGAGTTCCATGACAGTCAGAATTGAAACCCTTCCCCTAGAAATTGTGATGAGATTATCTCCTTCTAGATCTTCTACTAGCACAAGTCTTTCAGAGACCCATTTGGAGAGGGATATAGCTCAGACAGAAGGCTCAGCAGTCAGAATGGAAAGAAGGCAGGAGTGGAGACTTAGACCCATCTGGATGAAGGAAATCTGGTTAAGCACCTCAGAGTGTGCTCTCTTAAATCATCAGTAGAACCTGACTGGACTTAGAGACCACCTTATGAGACATGTGTTTACTGCAGCTATTTTAGGTGTCTTAGTTAGGGTTTCTGTTGCTGTGAAGAGACACCATGACCACAGCAACTCATAAAGGAAAACATTTAATTGGAATTGGCTTACAGGTTTCATAGGTTTAGTCTGTTTTCGTCGTGGTGGGAAGGATGGCAGTACCCTGATAGAAATGGTGCTGGAAAAGGATCAGAGTTCTGCATCTGGATTGGCAGACAGAAGGAAGAGAGAGTGAGCCACTGGACCTAGCTTGAGCTTTTGAACCTCAAAGCCCATCCCCAGGGACACACTTCCCCCAACAAGGCCACACCTAACAGTGCCACTCCCTGTGGGCCTTTGGGGGCCATTTTTATTCAAACCACCACAGTATGTTTGAATAAAAACTAATAAAAGTAAAGGAGGAAAATAACTTGAACACAAACAGAATAATTCCAAGCCAGGCATTCTCTTATTATTTTCCCTTCTTTGGTTTTGTTTTTAAAGTACCTTGTATGGGCCAGTGACATGACTCAGTCGGTAAGTCTGACAACCTGAGTTCCACTCCTATGACCTACACAGTGGAACCAGAGAACCTCCCCCATAAGTTGTCCTTTCATCTCCACACATGCACAAGGTGGCATGCATGCGTCCACCCACACACATATACACATAATATATAAACACAAAATAAACTTAAGAAGGGGTCAGCGGGATGGCTCAGGGGAAAGTGCTTGCCACCAGGTCTGATGACTTGAATGTGATTTCCAGATCCCACTGTTTGTGCCCCCCCCCCTCTCTCTCTCCCATTCTCTCTCTCTCTCACTATCAATCTCTTTCTCTCTCACTCTCTTTCTCACACACACACAGAGTAAACTGTGTTTTAAAAAGAATACCTTATATATGCTTTGATGCCTTTATACATGTATAGGGTTTTTTTAGGGGGGGTTGGCTTTTTGTTCTCCAAGACAGGGTCTGTCTGTGTAGCCCTGGCTATTCTGGAACTCACTCTGTAGACCACGCTAACCTCATACTTACAGAGATCCACCTGCCTCTGCCTCTCAAGTGCTGAGATTAAAGGCATGAACTACCATACCTGGCCTGATTTTTCTTTTACTTCTAGTTTTTGTGGTAGAGTTGGAGGGATTGTGAGCTGATTTAAATGTGAATGATTTAACAGTGTCTCATGTAAACCTAGAAAAGGAGGTGAACAACAGTGTGTTCACCTTTCTCTTGTCTTTTAAACAGCTGTATATGATTACATCCTGAGTGTGTTAGGTTTTATGGATCAGTGGACACTAACACTGTTATAATTGTTCATAAGAACAGTAGTGCTCCAGTAGACATTGAATGCACTTGAGTAAATAGTCCTGTTAAAGAGGGTGGTGGTGGTGGTGGTGGTGGAGGTGGAGGCAATGCTGTTGGTACACACTTTTAATCCCAGGCAGTGTGAGTTGGAGGCCAGCCTGGTCTACAAATACAAATTGCTAGTCCTTGAAAGTTATAATTACCACCTAATTAGGATATAAAGAAATTCAAGTTAGTAGTTAGACATTATAACCAAACTTATAGTCATATTAAATATGTTTTCACACATATTTTAGATAGGTTATCTTCAAACACTTTAGAGATCTACAGAATATGACATTTAAAGTATTTTAATAACATAGGTTCTGGACTGGAGAGATGGATTAGTGGTTAAGAGCATTGACTGTTCTTATGGAGGACCTGAGTTCAATTCCCAGCATCCTCATGGCAGCTAACAACTGTCTGTAATCCCAAGATCTGACACCCTTACACAGTTATACATACAGGCAAAACACCAATTCACATAAAAATAAAAATAAATATTTTTTTAAAAATAACATAGGTTCTTATTATTTTTATGACAATGAGTCGTCTGCTCCTGGCAGCACCAATCTACTTCAGAGAAGATGATGGCCATCGAAGAAACTCCATATGGAGTTGACCTTCTTTGTGGCAAAAGTTAGCCGCTGGGCAAGAAAGTGCCCTTACCTCAACTGCTGACAGTATGATGTCCAAAATAGACAAGCAGGACACACAAAAAAGAACTGCTGAACCTTGCCAGGACAAGGTAGGAAGGTCTTTAAGAATATCCTGCTTCACAGAGAAGTCTGTCAGATATGCTAGGCCTGTAGGCCTAAGATGGGTACTCCAACCTGCAGAGGATCCTTGAGTGACTGTCCAGGCAGCCAGCTGGTTCATTTTTCACATTATTTTAGAAGTTGTTTGCTTATACTTCCTATTTACTTAGTTAATAGTATTTTCTTCTTGGGTCTCTGAGTTGAAGATGAGTTAGGTATAGCTATAGTTTTCTAGTGACAGTTTTAGAAAAGAAACTCACTAAGAGGTTAACATGTAAGAGAGATATCAAAAGATAGGTTTCAGTTAGTAATACAAGTTAGAAAGTGAATTAGGTACAATCCTTTGGACTCACCAAAATAGGATAAATCGTGGAATATTTTCTCTGAATTTGTCATCTGTTCCTGGACTGGACATTACTGATGTAATTATTGCTTGTATATATTGTGTTATTATGCAAACAGGACTGTTACACAGAGAAGCCTTGTCTCAAAAAGTGAGTGGGGGTTGGGGGAAGATAGATAGATTTTTTTTTTAATTTAGCTTTATTTATGTGCATTGGTATGAAGGTGTCAGATCTTTGGAACAGGAGTAATAGGATATAAAGTTGTGAGCTGCCATGTGAGTGCTGGGAATTGAACCCGGGTCCTCTGGGAGAGCAGCCAGTGCTCCTAACCCCTGAGCCATCTCTCCAGCCCAATAGATAGATTTCTAAGGCCAAGCATGGTGACTCATTTCTTTAATCTGACTCAGGAGGCAGAGTCAGGCAGAACTCTGATTTCCAAACTAGCCTGGTGTACATAGGAAATTCTAAGCCATCCAGAGTCATAAAGTGAGACACTGTCAAAACAAACAAAAACATTTCCAGGAGCACACTTTCTTCTTGGTTAGAGAACTTTACACTATTAGTTTGGGAGTAGCCAGATTCATCCCCAGATAACAGTCATCTTTCTTTTCTATTGTGAGACCTTACTTTTCACTGTAGGCAGCTTCTATCATTGAACTCATGGCTGTCCTGGCCCTGAGCTCTCTGGAGACTTGCCAGATCATGTCCCATTCTGCCCTTACACTAAGATGGTCACAACATTGTGCTCAACATTAGAACAGCTCTAAGGTTAATATTACAATAAATGGTTTGCTATAGTTACCAAAAAAAAAATCTAATAAGTCCATACAAATGTTTGGTGTAATGTTTTGATATAACAAATAACCATTAGGAGTTTAAGAATAGAAGATGAATTTTCTTAATACTCTTTCCTTTCCTCTCTCTACAGAATGAAGTCACATTACTTCGAAATGAGGTGGCTCAGTTGAAACAGCTGCTGTTAGCTCATAAAGACTGCCCTGTCACTGCACTACAGAAAAAGACTCAAGGCTACCTAGGTGAGTGGTTCATAACCTAAGCAAAATCAGTCAGTTGTTAACCAGAGAAACTGAGTGTCTTGGCTGCTTATAATGCCTTATACACCATTCTTTGTGGTGTATCAGTGGTTTTGTTTTGGGTTTTTTTTTTTTTCCATATGTATAGTCCTAGCAAGCAAGAGTGTCAGTTCAAGGTCTTCAATTATATCCAAAGTTCGAGGCAAGCCTGAGCTGCATGAAACTTTCTTTCAACTAAATAAAGCAAGCAAGCAAGCTTTGACAGTAATGCAGAGTTATCCTAATTATCTAGAATAGCTGGAGAGAAGGAGCAGCAGTATTTCCTGGACCTGTTTTATCTAAGCACTCTACCATTCTCACCGTTCTCTCATGAAGCAGCCATTCCATTTGCAAGTGAGAAAACTTAGTAGATCATTTACCAGAAGTCACACACAGTTGGAAAGTGGTTGAGTTATTCAGATCCCAAAGACAGTCTTGGCCTGGAGGAAAGATGAACATCTGACAGTGCCTAGGAACTGAAGAATGGGAACCTCAGGCAGATTTCATCTTTATAATAGTCTTGGTTTCAGTTTGTAATCAGAGATGCCCACAGAATTGTGCTCAGCATTAGCACTATTATAAAGTAAATTTTACAATGAATAGTTTGTTATGGATAATAAAGACTAAAAAATTGCTAGTTTTTCTTTACAGATTAAATAAATGCATAGAAATATTGGATATAGGGGGCTGGAGAGATGGCTCAGCGGTTAAGAGCACCGTCTGCTCTTCCAGAGGACCCGGGTTTGATTCCCAGCACCCACATGGCAGCTAACAACTGTCTGCAGTTCCAGTTCCAGGCAAACACCAAGGCAAAATAAATAAATAAAGTTTTTTTTAAAAAAAAAAAAAGAAAAAGAAAGAAAGATTGGATATATCAAATAGTCTTCCCACTAATTGTCATTATCATTTCAGAAGTGTTCTGAGAAAAATTTTAAAAATCTTTATTGAATTATTTATTTAAATTTTTTTTAAATATTTTTTAAACTTTTTTTTTTCATTTGTTTATTTAATTATTTGCCTTGGTGTTTGCCTGGAACTGGAACTACAGACAGTTGTTAGCTGCCATGTGGGTGCTGGGAATTGAACCCGGGTCCTCTGGAAGAGCAGACGGTGCTCTTAACCGCTGAGCCATCTCTCCAGCCCCCTATTTATTTAAATTTTAATATGTACTTTAGAGTGCATTGATTTGTTAAGCAGGTACTGACTGAGTTCCTGTTCTGTGCCAGGCATATATTGGGAATAACAGAAACCAAACAGATTAGGTTATATTCCTGTCCTTGAAAAGCTCTACTTATTTAGTAGACAAAACAAGTAAAAAAAAAAATTGTAATATGTAATAAATAATAGTAAATGTAAAAACAAAAAAATAATTCAGCTAGGGACTAGAGAGATTGCTCAGGGGTAAAAGCATTTATTGCTTTTGCAGAAGACCTGGGTTCAATTTCCAACCATCTTTTTTTTTTTAATATTTTATTTTTATTTTATGTGAATTGGTGTTTCACCTGCATGTATAACTGTGTAAGGGTGTCAGATCTTGGAATTACAGACAGTTGTTAGCTGCCGTGTGGTTGCTGGGAATCAAACTCAGGTCCTCCAGAAGGACAGTCAGTGCTCTTAACTGCTGAGCCATCTCTCCAGCCCCCAATTTCCAACACTCTTGTAGCAGCTCATAACTGCTTATAACTCCAGTTCCAGTTGATCTGATGCCTTCTTTTGTACACCTCAGGCATCAAATATATACAAGGCTTATGGATGTACATGTAGCTCTGGCTGCCCTTGAACTCTCTATGTAAACCAGGCCTTTAACTCACAGACATCTGCCTGTCTCTACCTCCAAAGTGCTGGGATTAAAAGCATACACACCCATACCTGGCATAAATCTTAAAACAATAATAATAATATAGCTGGAAGTGGTGCTGTAAGAATGTAATGCCACCACCAAGGAGGCTGAGATAGAAGGATCATAAATTCAAGGCTATCCTGATATATAATAGTGAGAGACCTTGTCTCAGAAACACAAAAAGAAGGGAAGGAAGGGTCAAGCATATGGTCCACACCTGTGGTCCTAGAACTCAGGAGGAGAGGTGGGAGGATTGCTCAAGTTCAAGGCCAGCCTGATCTACACCATGAGTCCCAGGTCAGCCCAGATGCATAGTGAGACCTGCCTCAGATACAAACCAAGAGACTGGTGTGACTGGATAGGGACAATGTCACTGGAACGAGGTGGAGAAGTATTAGGAGCATTTCCCATACAGTCTTGGTTATAAGAAGGGCTTCAGCTTTTATATTGCAGACAGCAAAGGTGCAACATGAAGGATCTAATACTTTGCTAGAGACTCAGGAGCACAGGCCATCTACCCAGATTAACTAGTTCTTCAGTATGCAGTCAGTACATAGTTTTCTACTCAATCCCTGCAATAACTGACTACTTATTACAACAAAGATGTGTTTAATTACTACTTTGTGGCATCCGCATTATATAGGAATTTGACATAAGATAAGACATTGTCCCTACCTCTCAGAGATTCACTGGGTTATTGTGAACCTGTGAATAAGGTAAGGGCAGCCCCTAGATTGGGAGCTTCTGCTGTGCACTCTAGTGCCCTCACATGTGGGTGATGCCCACTAAATGCCTGATGAATAAATGAATGTATGCCCGGCAAACACAGAGGATAAGACAGTTTCCAAGGGTAACAAGGAAGTGTTTCCAGAGGAAGCAGTATTTGAATCCTCTTGAATCCATTTAAATGATGACCCAGGCATTCATCAAGAGGTCAAAGACACACCAAATTCAGACATGGTTGGTACACAACTGCAATTAGACCTCTTGGAAGGCAGCTGCAAGACTGAGAGTTTGAGGCCACCTTGTGCTACATGAGATGATGTCACACACACAAACAAAACAATCTACTTATTGGAAATTTTCCATAATTTCATGTATCTGTTTAGCTATAGATACTAACATTTAATAAACTCCTTGACCAGTTACCATACCTGTGTATGCAGCTCAGATATTATGTACACCATTACTTTACATGGAATGGTATAGCCCATAATGAATATGTTAAATCATCAGTAACAATATGATTAATTAATCATAATTAATCGTAATCATTAATTAATATTGATTAATATGTTAATCATCATCCTAGCTAATTGATAGGAGATTCTAACAGACTTTTTTTACTCCTTATGTTAACTCAATCTTGGCTATTCATAGCATCATTTGATTGTAAATTGGTATTTATCAGGCTTACGTGTAGTGCCAACTTCATGCTAGAGGGGCATTTGGAATGATTTATTTTCTTTGAGAATTAATGAGAGCAGACTAAGGAATCTATTTTAAATTGCTTTTGTAGCTAATGAAATTACTTAACAGGTAAAGGCACTTGATGTTTCTTCTCAGGGACCGACCAACATGGCGGAAAGAGAACAGACTCCTGAAAGCTGTTCTCAACCTCCACATGCATGCTTGGCATCCATGTGACTGTACCCATAACAAACGTGTGTACACACAAAACAAATGTAAATTTTTTTTAAAAGAAGAGAGATTCTTTCTTTTATACAAACAGAACAAGTTTAAAGACAAGTTTAGATAATTCAAAATACCTCTAGTTTCTCTTCACTGAAAGTGATTTATTAGCCCTGCAATGGTGGTACATACCTTTAATCCCAGCACTTGGGAGGCAGAAGCTGGTGAATGTCCTAGTATATAGACCAGTTTCCAGGACAGCCAGGGATACACAAAGAAAACCTGTTTGGGCCGATGGAGGGTGGGTAGGGAGTGTTGATTTCTGTAGCCAGTGGATCCACATTCTTTTAAAAGTTTTTCTTGGAGCAAACATGTGGCTTTCGCTATGGTAATGGATGGAATGAAAATACAAGAACCTCCCCTGTCATGGCGCATTAAATGTGATGCTATGCAGCTTTGGCTCAGTTTTGCTTTTTGTTCTCTGGGTCATTCATGACTTGAGGTCAGAATTATGGAGAGTTTTCTTCAAAAAACAATTTTTGTATTCTTTGTAAATGTGACAAAAGATGGTCCGTTTGTGTTCCTCCGTTCTGTTTTCTGATCACTTGCTCTCTACTGTTTGCCTCCTTCCTGGCAGAAAGTCCCAAGGAAAGCTCAGAGCCAACGGGTTCTCCAGCCCCAGTGATCCAGCACAGTTCTGCAACAGCCCCTAGCAATGGCCTTAGTGTTCGATCTGCAGCTGAAGCTGTGGCCACCTCGGTCCTCACGCAGATGGCCAGCCAAAGGACAGAACTGAGCATGCCCATACAGTCACATGTTATCATGACCCCACAGTCGCAGTCTGCGGGCAGATGATGCCTCCCATGATGGAGAGATCCCCAGCCAGAGCTCGCCCGCCTGAGCCAAGAGAGAGATCAACTTACCCTTCCCATCTGCCTTGGATGTGGCAGTATGGGAGAGGAAGAAATTGTGTGTTGTGAGTATGGACAGATGTGGGGCTTTTTCTTTTTAGCCACATGATCATGTACGCTTGACACCTGTACTAGGGGCTTCTGGCCCCAAAGCCACATAGATCATCCCCCAAGGGTGGGGTTTCTTATGTACCTACAGCCAAAGGCCTTTCCATATGGTCCGAGCAATCACCCCTGGCCCTGATGCATGTGTGCCTATCTCTTAACACTAACCCTTGCACTTGTAGGTTTGGGGTTTCTCGGTGTCCTCTCCTCCCCTTGAGCTGTGGCTGTAATCTTGTTATTCCTTACTAGCATGCCACTTCCTGTCAGATAGAGGGAGACTAGATTTGATGGCATGTTAATTGCTGTCCCAACCCCAGCCACCCCATGCACTCAGGACTTTGTCTCCCTATAGCTGCTTATTTATCTTCCCCCTTCCTAAATTGCAGTGAAAACATTCACTTATTGAGAATGTAATAGCTTTCATGTATGAAGTAGCAGTATTTTTCCATCTCTTCCATGTGCTTTATTCCTTATTCCCATCTGCTACCAAAAACAAACACAAACAAAAAAAAAAAAAGCAAAACTCTGAGAATTTGAATCATTTTTCACTTCTGAATCCATTGGGTACCTCATTTTGTCTCTTGACTTTAGTCTAGTGTGGAGTCTTTCCTACTTCCCCACTATGCTGTGGGAACCGCATCTTGTGGCCTTATTGTTAGTGGCAATGAAAAGGGAGAGAGCCTTGGACCTAACTCGGCTTCCCTGTCTCCTTCCCTACCCCATTCTAATCATCAGGGCAGACAGGAACAGTGTAACTCACAGCCCGTTCCGTCAGGTTACTGGATTAACTAATTCTTCTATGTTTTACAGTAGTTTTTACTGGCTAAAGTGTGCATATTGTCATGTCTGTTCATCTGCGTGCTCCTTCCTTTCCACTCTGTTCCCCCATCCTGTCCATATCTTTTCTCACCCTCACCACGTTAGACCAGCCCTCCTTATCAAATACAGCTGTCCTGTCTGTCCTGTCCTTTGGCCCTCCTGCAGCTCTCAGCCTCCCTTCTTGTCCCATCACCCTTCTCTTCCTCTGCCTTCTTTCTCTCACCAGGTTCTCTAGTCCTAAAATTTCTCTGAATTCATTTTTTGTTCCCTGACCTGCAAATGTGGTTGTCCAAGGCACAGGCTCCAGGCCCCTGAAACATTATGGTCAAGGTCCTGAGTGGCTTTTGAGTATAAGAGTGAATGGATAGAGAAGAGAAAAATGCTCAGGACATAGCTTGTCTGTCTGGGAAATTGTTGACTGGTAATTAGCTGCCCTTATTTGGTAGGTTACAGGGAGAGAAATACACCCCTCCTCTTCACCTTCCTTGGCTTCCAGACCCAGAAGCCTGTGGACAGACAGGTCGGCACTAACAGTTCTTGAGTAGAGACCTTCCCCATTGTCTCAGAGCCACCTTCTGCCGTCTGCTTAAGCCAAGAGTCTTGGGTTCTGTCTCCGTACTAAATATACACAGTAACTGCTTTTTTATTTTATCTTCCGAAATTCATCGTCATGGAGGAATGAGAAACCTTCTACCTTATATGATTATTCCCCCAGACTTTAAACTAGTTAGCCCATCCTCTAAGTCTTCCCTCCTCCTCTTTAGAGGCAGTGCCGATAAGCCCCACGCATTGGGGAAAAAAACAATGGTTTTCCCATCCTCTACCACCAGGGACTCATCAGGAACAGCCCCTCGGGTGACAGGCTAGCAAATGTCACCAGATGGTCATGGGCAGGTTACCATCTCCAGAAATCTCACTTGGCTTTAGAAACTCTCAGCCATAGTTTATGCTCAGGACTTCTTTAGATGCTGCTTCCTGGAATTTGTGTGTGTGTGTGTTTATAAATTTTGTTTTTCTTTTCTTTTTTTAATGGTTTCTCTGAGTATCCTTGGCTGTCTGGAACTCACTCTACAGACCAGGCTGGCCTTGAACTCAGAGAGATCTGCCTGCCTCTGAGTGCTCAGATTAAGGGTGTGCACCACCACTTGCAGCCTTGCACTAAAGCATGACTGAGCTTATGGCTCCCGAGGAGCCTTCAGAGACACTTGCTATTTTTCTTCCACCATCAGTCAACGTTTTTAGAGTTAGGAGTCAGTGTCGCTTTTTACCAGTCTGCCTCTGTGGATATCTAGTGTATGTGGAGGGTTTTGTCACTTTCTTTTTTCTGTGTCTGCTTCTCTCAAGTCTTTGTTTTCATAGGAGGTTAGAACTGGAGACCTGAGTGATACAGGACCCTGCTATAAGGACTGTAGAAAAGCAGTGCTGAAGTCAAGGGGCAGGACAACCTCAGGCACCTCTGTAGTTGGTTCTCAGTTTTACTTTTAAGAAAGCAGAGCAGCTTCTTTTATAGTCAAGGGGTGGTCACCTCCCTGACGTTTGCCTCCCAGACTTATATGAACCAGAACCAGATATCATAGACATCCTATAATGTGTCATAGAGGAGTCTCTGGTCATGGCTATTTGGAGTTCTGTATGCTTCCTGTATTTGAATATCAATTTCTGTCTCTATGTTTAGGAAATTTTGTGCTGTAATTTCATTAAGTAATTTGACTATTCTTTTTCAATTTATCTCAGGTCCTCTTTCTACCCCATGGTTTCTGAGGTTTGTTTGATCTTTTGAGTATATCCCAAGCTTCTTGAAAATGCTGCTCCTGTTAAATTTCTATAGGTATATGTCTGAGTATATTATTGTCTGAATTTTGTCCTCCATTCCCAAACTGCTTGATCTTAACTCTTGGTGATATTTTCTGGTGAGGTTTTTCACTTGATTGTTTCTTCTATGTTAATTTGTTTGGTTCCTTTTCCATGTTTGAATCCTCAGTAAAATCTCCCTGTGTTTCTGACTTCCTCCTACAGATTACCTACTATTTTGTTCACTTTGGAGGTTTTGTATACAAGTCCTTAGTCCTTCCTGTGTGTTTGAGACTCCTATACAGTCATTCATCCTTTTTTAAAAAGAGGCTCTAAATTCTTTCTCAGACATTTCAGCCATCTCAGTAGTTCTGGTTTTATTAAGGTTTGGAGTGTGTTCTGGCAGGTCGTTGTCTCATAATCTTTGTTTCTCTGTGGTGTTTTTAACACAGTCAGGATGGGTGTGTCCTCCTGTTTTAACTCATCTTTTTCCAGCTCTGTTTGTTTTAAATACGTCCACTGATCCTAAGAACCTATCAGAAAGGAGCTGAGAATGTAATGTCTGAGGGCTCTTCTGAGCAATCACAGACTGCTCTGTGCCCTTGCTACCCCACTCCCACATAACAAAGCTTGTTCAGAGTTGAGAAGGCTGAGAAGCCTCCCAGCACACAAGGAGAACTAGAAAGGACATGGCTTCTTACTTCATTCCTGTTGGTTGAACACCCTAAGTCTGCCTGCCTCCTTCCTCCACTTGTGCCCATGGCTGTAAACACCAGACCACATTCTAAAGGGAGCTGTGCTGCTGAACCTTGCCTTGCTGTCTGCCTTCCCTGTCCCATTTTGTAGCTCTTGACTCCTTTTCTTGATTCATTTCTTCCATCTCCTCAGGGACCTGCCCTCCAGCACCATCATCCCGAGATGGGAGTGCTTCATTGTAACTTGTACTATCAACAACCTGAACCACCAAAAGACATGTGCGCGCGCGAGCACGCGCGCGCGCACGCGCGCACACACACACACACACACACACACACACACACACACACACTTCTTCCTCTGGCTTCTGAGAGGCTCCTTAAAGGTGCTAACTGCTGAGATTGCTCTTCCCAGTTTGTTCCTTTCATAACTTTCTTCCCATCCCCAGATCACATTTCCATTATCTTTTATTTCTACAAAAAAGAAATACATTATAGTCAGTCTGTTTACACTCCAGTCTTCCTGCTGTCACACGTGCCTTTGTTGGTGAGCTCCTCCTACTTTAGACATGTTTGTCCAGGGTGAGAGGTCTGGAGGAGCAGGACAGATGAGGACCCTGAGGCCTATTAGAAGATCCCACCCTACTACAGTCTAGCTAGCTGTTCTTCTTACAGATTCTGTTTCTCTCTATACACATGCATGTGCATAGACAAATCCTACTTTGAGCAGAGTGGTGGTCCTACAGGAATAAGCACAGTGCCTGCTGGCCAGCATTTCTGCACTGTTACTTTGAGGTAAAATCCTACTCCAGAGTGAGCAAAGGCTGGTGAGAGTAGGGCAGGTGAAGGCAGCTTATGTCTTTGTAGATGCAAGTTTCTATTTTAGCTTCTAGGTATTTTCTTTGGGTTTTATTGTTTTTTAATGTGGAGCTGGTGAACTATACCCCAGCTACTGGCGAGTCAGGTGTTAACTATTTAGTGGCTGTGAGCACCAGTTCCATTGACTTTACCTTAAGGCAGTGGTTCTCAGAGCATGGCCCGAGAGCAGCATTAGCAGCACCATCATCTGGAGCTTGCTAGAAGCACACACTCTTGGCCATCTCAGCTTCCTGAGTCGGACACTCTGAAGGTGAGCTTTAACGAGCACTCAGTGCTTCTACTACACACTAAGGCATGAGTCCCTGGGGGACAGGCTGGGCACATCTTAGCTCTGGGATGACAAGGATTGCTTTAATGTGTCCTCTGCCTTAGCGTTGACTTTTTTATTTCCCCCAGTCCCTCCCTCCACTCCCATTAAAACGGCCACCACCACATCGCTCATCTCAAATCCTAGGTTTCTCTTCCTTTTAGTCTTAGCTATAAAACATTTTTCTGTATTATTCTGGGCAAGACTTACCCATATTTCCTTGCAGGCTTCTCACTCTACATTTTTGGTTACATTAAGTAAGAATCAGGAGGAAAGCTGGGAGTGATGGCATATACCTTTGATTGCAGCACTTAGAAGGCAGAGACAAGTGGATCTCTGTGAGTTCAGGGCCAACCTGGTCTACATAGGGAGTTCAAAGCCAACCAGAGCTACACAGTGAGACCTTGTCTCAAAACAAACAACAAAATTAGCAGGAGCCATAGCTGTTCAGCTTTTCCCTGTATATGTGCGCGTACACACACACACACACACACACACACACACACCTCTTGCAGGCAGGGAGATTAGCCTCCACCCTCATAGTGGAGCCTGCTACATCCTGATTGATAGAGTATCTGTTGAGAAGAAAGAAAGAAATGTGTATCTATGAATATATCTCTGTTCACCTATATATTTTTGACATGTAGCAATACCTCTCCAACCTCAAGGAACTCAACGTAGCCTGGTCCCCCAGGCTCCAGTGGTCTCCCTGACAGGTGGGAGGATACAGTGCTATGGGCTGTTTTGTTACAAAACCGTCTTCTCTCCTTTCCCTCCGCCCAATTCAGCATGACCCCTGTGAGCAGGCTCTCACAGTCTCCTGGGGCGGGGCCGAGGCAGGGCTCTGAGTTCATCTTCCTAACCCTAACCCTTCTTCCCCGCGCCATTTAGTAGTTATCTCCCAGCCTTGCCTTCTCCCTCCGTCCTTTGCCCTGACATATACTGTGCCTTATTTATGCTGCAAATATAACATTAAACTATCAAGAGAATCTCTGGTATGTTTGGTGCTTCCCTACTCAGACTCACAGGGCCCTCTGGCCACTTCTGGAGACTCACTGGGCTTCTGTGTCTGATCATCTGTCTTCCTTTTCTTAGGGTAGAAAGAGCAGTGTTCTCATC
This sequence comes from Sigmodon hispidus, assembly GCA_004025045.1. Taxonomy (NCBI): domain Eukaryota; kingdom Metazoa; phylum Chordata; class Mammalia; order Rodentia; family Cricetidae; genus Sigmodon; species Sigmodon hispidus. The sequence continues at coordinate 85,691 of PVIH01003551.1, forward strand.
TCTGCTTTCTGTAAGTAACATAGTGTTACAGAAGGCACAGAGTTCAGATCTCTGAACTGCCTCAGAGACAAGGCATTACCAGAATACTAACTGGAGAACTTAACGTGCACTTCACTTAAACAGGGAATGGGATTGCCTGAAGATTCACTCTTTCAGTGCTTTGTCCTCACCCTCTTCCAACAATTGAAAGGAAGAAAAGGTCCTACTCTCAACAGAGAGACTGGGTCATGTGCACAGAGACAAAGTCAAGCTTTCCATAGAGGGAGAAAGGGCAGCTCAGTAGTTAGGAGCACATACTGCTCTTGAAGAGGATCAGGTTTGGTTCCCACATCCATGTTGGTGGCTTACCTATTAACTCCAGCTCCAGCAGTTCTGGTGCCCTCTTCTGGCTTCCACAAGTACTGCACTCACCTGCACAATCCTCTCTCCAACATACACAATTAAAAATAAAAGAAAAAAATTAAAAAGAGGAAAAAGCCTTGAAACGCGAGGCTGACTTTGTTTAGAAGCAGATAAAAGCTCACAGGAAACAGGTAATGCTCAAGGGTAAGGAAGAGACAAGGTGAGCCCACTGATTGTTCTTCTGTCTGTGTATTCTTTTATAATTCCCACTGAAAGTGAGAATGGAGAGACAGACTGCAGAACTTGACAGAAGACAGAGCACACAAATTGCTGAGCCACCAAATGACTGTTGGGTGAGGGGACTTGAAGCGTCCTTGGGAAAGTGGGAACACTATTGTAGGCCTCACTGCAGGGCTGTCCATATGGATCCACAGTAAAGGTACTTACACACCAGCCCAAAGACCTGAGTGTGACCTCTGGACCTATGTGGTGGAAGAAGAGAACTGACACGGTGGTCTCTGACTGCCACAGATGTTCTTTGGGGCATGTCTCACCCCATAAATGAAAAAAGGGGGGAGCATTTAGAGAGTTCAAGAAAGAAAGAACATTTGGGAGACAGGCTAGAGAGATGGTTCAGTGGTTAGGTGCTGCTTTCCTAGAGGACTCAGGTTCAGTTCCTGGTCAGGCAGCTCACAACTGTCTGGAATTCCCAACTCCAGAGGACCTGATTCTGAACTGGACTCCCTGGGTACTTACATGAGATCAGACATCCATACAACTAAAAATAAAAGTAAGTCTTTGAAAAGGGCTATAGACTAGTCTGGACTACATATTGAGTTCCAGGCCAGAGCTACAAAGTGACACCCTGTGTTTATTTATTTATTTGATCATTGTTTGGTTGGTTTGTTTTTTTGTTTTGTTTTGTTTTTTCCAGACAGTTTCTCTGTGCAACAGCCCTGGCTGTCATGGAACTCACTCTGTAGACCAGTTCTTGGAACTCAGAGATCTGCTTGCCTCTGCCTCCCCAGTGCTGAGACTGAAGGTATGCACCACCACTGCCTGGCTGAGACCCTGTATTCAAATAAATAAGTCTGGAGTTAGGAATCCTAAGGCTAGACAGTGTAACAGGTTAGAAGGATTGACTTTTGTGGTGGAGGTGCCTGCTTCAGTTAGAGTCAGCTAGCTTCTTTCTGAATACAGCTTCAGCAGACCCTGGTACTCCAGCACTGTGGTGGACTGAGTGCCTGCTCTGTTTATGTTTGTGCTGTGCATTCACTCCATTTGCTGTTCACAGCAGCCTCTTGATGATAGAAGCAGTTATGTTTGTTGTTGTTTGGGTGCTGGAGGTTGTATTCAAGGCCTCTGGCCTGCAAGTTGCTTCATTTTACTGAGGATGAATGAAGTTTACAGAAGTTACAGCGTGAATTACAAGAGCCTGTTGGGCTGTGGTGCACACACCTTTCATCCCAGCACTTGGAAGGAAGAGGCAATCAGGTCTACATATCGAGTTCTAGGCCAGCCAAGGCTAAATAGTGAGACTTTGTTTCAAACACACACATAGGGAGAGGGGAGGGAATGGGAGAATTCAAAACAACTGAAAGCAGCAGTGAGCTGTTAAGATACATGAAAGTCAAGACACAGAGCTTACAGAAGGTTCATTCAAGCCCAGGCGGCACTGATAGATGTATCTAGAACATCCAGGTGGAAACCCAATCTAAAATTGAGGGTACCTTCTGCAGCAGAGCACTTGTCTAGCATACACGAGGCTCTGGATTTGGATTTGATCTCCAACACCACAAAACCAACTAACTAAACACCTCTTATCTACAAACCTAAATGTAAGTAGGTTACAATAAAGTACTTCCCCTGGAGCAAAAGACAGGGATGAATGGAATGTGTAAAGGGCTTTTTACCTATGGAATGAAAGATGTTCTGAGACACCACGGAACAAGCTAAGACCTCTGATGGGGTCACCAAGAGCCTAAAGCCAGCTCAGCACTGAAGTGTGTTCAAGAAAAGTCTCTGGAGATGGTAAGTTCCCCAGGACTGGAGTGGGGGAGGGAGGCAAAGGCAATCAGTTGACATTTAGAAGTATCAGCTCTGTGCTTTGCTACAAAAGGCATCTCAAATGTTTCTCCTAGGAAGTTATTCATTTTATTGTTCCCGTATGTGAGGAAAGTGGAGTGTGGACAGTTTGCTTTGCTCATGGCTAAGTTAGAGACCTGGCACACTAGCACCCTATATAGCACCTAAGGTTAGGTAGAACCAGCTCCTTTGAAGGGCCCTTTCCTTACCTGTAATGACTGTTTTTCCCTGAAGCAGAACCCTAGCTACCAGCTCCAGTATTATTATTATCAGAACCAGAGCCAGGCAGAGGCGGTACTGACCGGAGGGAACAATCCAGCCCCCAAAGAATTCTGTCCTTAAATCCTAGATAGAAGGCTTGAAAAAGGAAATGGTTGGACCTGACCTTAAAGAACAGTGGCCACAAGGTGGCAGCAGAGCTTCAGCTGTGGAGTCTTTCCCCAGTTCTCTAGCAAAGATTGACCCATCCACAATATTTACAAGCCACCTCTACTCAATAATACTCCAAAACCACCTGTATCTCACTGTTATCCATATGTAAAGCTTAAGAATAGGGATTCCATATTTAACCTCATCAGAAGGAGTGGGGATTAGAATGGGCTGTGCTGTGATCCTAACTGCCCATCTCAGACATGGGGAGGGACCGAGCTAGGTCGTCTATAGCCTACTCTTAACCCTAGTTCCTTCCCATCCGGGAAATAACACTCAGTCCTGACTAGAGTTTCTCCAGTCAGGAACAAGAGCTAATCAATTGAAGCTCTCCAACCTGTTGAAGGATTGGGGGTTCTTAAAAGGTTCCCCCAGGGCCTAGCTCTGACAAATCGTCTGCAATTAATGATGCTTCCTGAGCTCTGGAGACAGGATTTATGCATCTAATAAAGTCTATAACTCCAGGCTTAGGCTGGGGGTAGAAAGCTGAGAGCATAAAGTCCCCAAGGGGGTATGGGAGGGGGGTCCCAGGTGGCTCTTAATAGAGCCATGCATTTCTATTGCCTGTCTAGATTTCCCCTCAGGCTGCAATGAGGTGGGGGTGGGGACAGCAGGTATAAGAGGATGGTGTGCCAGTGGGGAGGTGGATGGCAGCATGGATTCCAAGCGGGCTGCTCTGCTGCTGCTACTGCTGCTGCTGGACTGGGGCCACACTGAGGAACCAGGGAGCCGAGATGGAGACCAAGTCTTAGCAGTGAGTGAGCACCCTTCCCAGCACCATTTCCTCCTCAGCTGAAATTCGGGACGTAGGGTTTGATGTTCCCAGGCTACTAAGGTCTTCATGAGGTCTGGCTTCTAAGGGAAATGGCTCCTTAGCCCATGCAGGCTCCCCCAGAAGCCCTTCTCCCCGGCCATGTCTTCGGTGTCCAGAACATTGCCTTTCCCTGCTTGTCATCCTCCCGTCACAGGAAGAAGATGGGGGGCCTCACCCACTACAGAATGCCCAGAACCCTGGGTCCCTCTTGCGTTTTCTGCTCCAGGCCATGGAGAGACCTGGTAGGAGTCCAGCCTTCCTGTTTCATCCCCAGAGGTGAGTTTCACTAGGCAGAAGCTGGGAAAGGTGGAGGAGGGTGGAGGAAGAGATGAAAAAAGGTAAGACAGAGAGAGCTTCAACTGAGAATGAATCTCTCCAAAGGTTTGGCAGAAATGCCTGGGGGTCCTGGAGCAAAGAGCAGATAAGTCCTCGGGCTAGAGAGTTCTGGAGCCTGGCTGCCCCTCAGCGCTTTGGGAAGAAGTAGCAGCAGCACCCCCTGTGATATGTCTGCATGCAAAATCACCACCCCATATGCCATGTGTGCCCCCAAATAAAATAGTCTGGCTTCTGAATCTATGTGTTTGGACAAGACTTTCAGGGAATGGGTGGAGTCCAAGGGCAAGAAGCACAGTCCTCCACTCAAAATCCCACCATTCTGCAGAAAGTCTCCAGCTAACTGCACCTAGCCTCCTGCCTGCAACAAGATCAAAAGGGAATTCAGCAGAATAAATACACCATGTTTATTCTTCTGACAACCACATGACATAGGGCCAAAGAAAGCAGGGTTCAGGAAGCCAAAGAGCAGCATTTATTATGGACTCCCAACAGAATTCCAATTTCCTTTTCATTCGTCATCCATAAAATGAGAGTGAATCCTGTGCTGGCTGGGGCCCTATGGTTCATGGCTCCTTGCTCCATGTGCCTTCCTCAGTCTCAAGGCAGGCAGTCTGTGTCAGAGGTAGAAATGGCACCTCTAGAGGTTCCAGAGCTAGGCTGCTGCATGGGCCCAGGGTCAGGAGGATCGAGAAGTAAAAGGCGTACAAACGTCACTGCAGCCAGGGTGCTACTTGCTACCTGCCATAATCCTGAGGTACTGTAGGGCACGTCGAGCAGCCTCACCTCGTGCTGCCTCCCTGGTAGTTGCAGAACCATGACACACAGTGGCTGGCTGGGTGGACAATTCCACTAGGCACTGGCAAAGTCCACTCAGGCTCAGTTCTTCTAGAAACCAAGAAAGAGGAGGGAGGCAGTGGGGGTGTACGTTACCCTAACCCATCTTCCAACCCCTTTAAACTGCTCTGGTCCTGTCCCCTCCACCCCCAGTCCCCTAGCTGGCCATACCAATGTCCAGGTAGCTGACATGGAAAGCCTGCTCCTCAGAGAGCTCACTGAGGACACTGCAGCAGGCAGAGCCCAGAGTCCCTAGAGAGCCCACAGAGCAACTGCGAAGGGACAGGATCTTTTCTCCCACAGAATTGCGCAGGGAATCCCAGGTACAGCCTGGCCCCCGGTTCCGAAGTCCATCCAGGCGGGAGCTCACACCCTAATGAGATGACAGAAAGCACTAAGGACCGTGGGACCCAAGCATGCTCTAACTTCTAGAATCTGACCTGGCGGCCAGGCAGCCTTCCTCCACACAGTAAAAGTTACCTCCAGGGGCTTTGCCCTAGGTGAGCTTTCACCAGTGAGTACAGCACAGGCTGAGAGGACTGCTGGGCTCACAAGTTAAAGAAGCTCTGGGGTTTGCTAAGAAAACTGGAAGAGATGCAGGTCCAGACTCTCTTCCAAATCACAGACCCAACCCCATTTCCCACTATGTCCTGCACTGTGAACCACATGGCAAACCCATATAAACAAACCACTTACAATGGAAAAATGGTCGTCATCAGGATCAGCCTCGTTGCCATCCCGGGCGTCCAGAGGTACTGTGTGCACTCGGAGCAGCATTTTAGCTGCTGCATTACGCTTTGCCAGCTTTTTGGAAGTGCCACTGCCTGAGTATGGGGAAGGAGGTGCCGGGTTGGAGACCAGTGCTTTCCCTTTAGGTTATCAACTTGGACTGAGGGTCCCTCAATGGGATATCACTGCAAAAAGGAGCTGAAGGCCAAGAAGCTGGTGGACCACAAGAGAGGGGGAAAGATGGGCAGGGGCAAGGAAGACACAGAGACTAAGTGCTGAGCAAGAGGCTGCAAACCAAAGAAAGCTGAGCTAGAACACAGCCAGGCAAAGAACCACCGTATGCATAGGGTCAGAGAGTGGCACAGACAGAAGATGAGTGAACCCCCTTTTCCCAGTTACCAATCTCAATGAAGCGCTCCACTCGGCAGGTCATGGTGAATTCTTTGCGATGAGCAGGCCCAGACTCCTGTGTCACCATGTACTCTGGTAAACGCCAACCTTTCTGCACCACAAGTTCCTTGAAATGGACACAGGGAGCCCAAAGCTGAGTGAGGAGAGGTTCCTTAGCCACATGGCCTTTTACCCAGGAGCCTCAGCCTTGGCTGAGAAGAAGGATGAGCACCCTCCCACAGTACACACACCCCTGCCTCATAGCCCTAGTTAAAGAGGACAGCACACCTGCAGAGCACCAACAGGGTTGCACTCAGACTGCTGAGGGGAGACAGGGGACTGCATCTCCATGGAAGGGCTCCTGAAGGAAAAAGGGTCCAGGCCAATGCTGAGGAAAAGTGTTCCTTCTAGGCTGCTCATGGGTTCAAGTACCAACCATTGCCACCATCTCCCAATTTCTCACAAGGCAGACAGCTATCGGTCCAAACATGCAGCCTTGCTCCCCACCCTCACCCCCATCACGTTAGCCCCTGCTGGTTCCCAGGAGCACGTCAATGTGAAAATACTTGAGCAGTATCCCTATGACAGAGGCAAGGGGCTGCACAGCCAGTCCTACAAGTACCTTCTGGATCTCAAACATAGGACTTCTGTGGCCAACTCAAAAAATGGAGCCTGGAAAATGTTTAAAAACTCTAACATCCTTCACGAGGCTATTTAAACATCACAAATTACTCCCTATCTTAAGTTTACAAATTTTTCAATTATTCCATTCTGTGTTTACTTCCTCATCCTAACCTGCCTGGGTTCAAGGACGCTAGGGTCCTCTTCCCTCAGAGATGTCAGGGAACTCAAAATACCTGGGTAGTATAGCAGATGGAGCAGGGGTGGCAACTTCTGCAGCAATAACAGGAGCGTCCTCAGGCAGTGAAGAGTCTAGGAGAGAGAAAGAACTTCCCGAGGGGAAGAGAGCCTTGGATTCACACCCATGTGGAAGGGAATGGGGTGTGAGGTCCTTCTGACCTTCCCATCCCCTGAAAGAATTCCTTCCCCCTGATTCAGACTCAGGAGAGCTTCAGCAACAGCTCTTCCTCCAGGGATCCTCCGCTGACCCACACTGACTCAAAAGCACTGAAGTTGGGGGGGGGGGGCTCAGAAAAGAGAGTCTTCCTACCCAACAACAAGCTCCAACCTGAATGAGGAAGAGGGAAGGTCATGTCGGGATCAACACATCAGCCTCAGGGTCAGCCTCCACCCCCGCCCTAGAGCAGCTACCACCCTTCAAAGGGGCCATTACCCTGAGGCACCCTAGGAACACCCTGTTCAGCTTTGGAGGAGATTCTCAGAAAGGGGCCAGGTCAGGGTGGCCATGAGTCACCAGGCCTGAGCTTAGGGGGAGAAATAGGTAGTGAGGAGGTCTGGGTTCTCAGCAGGGCTTCTAGTGTGCCTTGGCTGTTCCTCCCTCACCTGCTGTCCTCCAGGGCTGGTTCCAGCATGCTCCCCCCTTTGAGGTGTTTGAGGGCCACCTCAGCTGCCTTGTGCTTGGCTGCCTTCTTGCTGGGGCCCTGACCTAAGAAAAGGGGTGTGGGCAATACTGGCAGTCACCAGCAGGACAGCAGAGAAACCAGCCCCCATAGCCAGAGGGAGTGAACAGCCCTCTGACCAACCTTTGTTCTAGCTTTAACTGTCAAGTTGGCATAACCTAGGATCATCTGAAAGGAGAGCCTTAACTGAAGAATTGCCTGGATCAGACTGCCCAGTCCATTATTATGGTACCGTCTCTAGGCTGGTGGTCCTAAATGTGGAAGTGAGCATCTGCCACTGTTCCTGCTGTGCTTCTGTGGCTGTGAAGTGAGTTCCCTGGTCAGATGTAATGGTGTGTGGAACAGCGGGCAGGCAGCAAGGATTTATTCTCATTGCTCCAGAATGTAGATGTGAGTTTCTACCTTTCCCACGATGATGGCTGTAAACTAATCAACCCTTTCTTTCCCTAAACTGCTTTTAGTTAAGGTGTTTTATCACAACAATATAAATGGGCCTAAAACAGCCCTTGTCTTTCAGTTAGCTCCCATAATTAAGCCATGGCAGGCAGAATCCAACACTGAGCGGGGGCTGGAGGTGTCTTCCTTTCCTCTGTAAAAGCACCTTCCTTTCCCTCAATAAATAGGCAATATAGACAAGAATCGGTTCTGAAGTCAAAGCTCTACTCTGCCACTCATTAGGCATGTGATCATGTGCCAGTCATTTAATTTCTGATACTAAACTCTTCATGTTCAGTATGGGACACAAAAGCCAGCAGAGTATGTGTTTGCTCTCCCAAATGCCCATGAGGAGTTCAATGTCTCATCTACTTTTCCTCTAAGGTGATAAGAGGAGCAAATCCCCTGACACCTGTGACATTCCTATTCTCACCAGTCAGTCTCTTAGGTCCTGTCCTCCACCTCACAGCCCTGTTCTTCCAATCCCGAGGGTGACTTTTCCCCCTGAAATCTCTCCTTCCCTCCCTGGCCTTAAGGAGAGGACTGTGAAGCGATTCCACGATATTAATCCACGGGCCCTGTGAATGCACACCCCAGCCAGGCTGCCCAAGCCTTCCTCACCAGTGCAGCTGGTGTCGCCAACGGTGACCCGGAAGGTGAAATTAGGCTGATGGGCTTGGCCCTCGGCTTTGAGAAGGTCGTACACGGGCGTCTTTCCTATTCTGGTCCCATACTCCTGAAGAAGGCTGATCGGGGTCTTGCCCGGGTTGGCGGCCAGCATTTGCTCTATGCTGGGAGGGAGGGGCACAAACCAATATCACACTTCCCCTTTCGGCACCTGACCAAGCACTGTCACATTAGAACTAGCCACATTATATGGTCCATGGATCCCCAAGCAGTATAGTATCCACTGACTGGGTTAAAAGTTAAGGTGCAGGGGGAAAAGCAAGGTCCTCTACCCCAAGGTAAGTGGAGATGTACTGTTCTCAGTTAAGGCGAGGGATCCTGTGCCTAGTGCTGGCTGGACGTGCATTTCCCCCTGGCACAATGCAATTAGGGAACCCAGTACCCACCAAATGCACTCAACATCGGGGCATAAAGCCTAAGGCTCCAGTGCAGTCTGGGAATCAAGCCAACCCAAAAGTGGAGCTGGAGGCGGTGGCCACTGACCCAGTGCATGCCGGGAACCTCTGCCCACTACCCCAGTGCTTGCTGGGAACAACCCTCAGGCCAGGTGCATGCTGGGGCTGCGCCGCTACCCCTCGGTACCGTCTCACACTTTTCGTCTTGCAGGAATCGAAATGAGGCAGCTCACCTGGGCAGCCCGCAGCCTGTGGTAGTGCCGGAGCCTTGCTCCTCTTCACTCATTCCCTCCTCCGTCCCCGCGGGCGCCACCGTGACTACAGCCTCCACGCGCCCCAGTACACCGCCGACGAGCTAGGGCCGGGGCCAAGCCCGGAGTCGCGGCCGGTAGGGCCCGCCGCGGGGCATGCTGGGATCTGGAGTCCCCCACCCCTATGACTCCTTGTGTCTTCATCAGGAGTCGGGCTACCCGCCCCACAACTCTCCGCGTGGCTCGTCCAGGCGCCTGCGCCGCCCTCTGGGAGGAGCGGATCCTCCACAGAAGCTTCCCAACCTACCAGTGGTTTTTGTTTTCTAAAATCGTCCCGCCTTCTTCATCGCGCACTGCCTCCTCCCAGGCCGAGACTGTGAGCATGCGTACTAGCGGGGTGGAGGCGGCTGGGGGCGGGGCAGTAAGGGCTGCATCCCTCAGAGAACTACAAAACCCAGGTGCCCGCGCGGCATCCGGTCGCCGCTGCAGGCTTCACGTCTTCATTGGCTATGTTGAGAGTGACCTCCTCTAGGCGCTTTCCGATTGGTCAACTGGCCCGGAGGGCGGGGACAGGGAAAGATACAGCCTTCTTCTTGAGGCAGGGTTGTGATTGGCTGAGGAAGCTGTTGGCGTGGTTCTTTTGCTGCCCCAGAGGGTGGGCTTACCTGGCCGTCCCCACCCCAGAGCTCTGGGGTTTTAAGTTTTTTTTCAGAAACTGACTCCTCAGGCACCACTATAAAACTCCCTGGTGCCTCAGGCCTCCGTGTCAAAAAATGTGCTGCTTTTTTTGTAGCTAGTCCTTCGCCTCTCTACATTAATTTCACGCAACCTGTCAGGGTTTGCAACTCTTTAGATTGGCCCTCGTGAATCTTTAAACTATATGGGAATCATTAGATGGACCTTCTGCTGTGTTCTTTAGTCTCAGCTGAAAGAATACGAGAATAAATAACAAACTAAAATACGCGCAGAGCTAAACAAGCACTTTAGGATACCACAGAGGGAAGGATGTAGAGGAAATCGTGTGACCTTGGAAAACGTGATCTAGAGTGTGTTTTACGAATGGCTCTAGGAAGAGGTGTCTGGCTAAGAAGGGAATGGGGGTGAAGGTAGAGGAAGGAGCGCTGAATTGGGAAAGGACCTACGACTGGGTGGATTCCAAGTGGGTGAAACTGGAGCAGGGACAAGGGAAGACCAGCTGGCGATATTGGTAGGAGAAGGGGAGCAATGCCAGAGCATTGTGCATGCTATCTGAGGAGCTACTCTCTCAGGGTATAGGAAAGAGTCTCTAAGACTGGTCACAAGGCCTTCCTACAGAATCTGCATGAGGCCCAAAGTGGGACTGCCGTAGGACACCTCCAAGAAGGAGGCACAGAGCCTCGGCGAGCCGGGAACCAGCCTGGAGCGCGCCGAATGGCAGCCGCGGGCTCCTTTAAGAGGCCGGCGGCTCCAGCGCAGCATCCCCCGCTCAGGGCGTGTCCGTCCCGGGGGGCCGGGGCGGGGGCCTTGGAAGGAGCGGGAGTTCAAGTCGATTGGGGACGGGGCTTAGAGTAAGGGGTGGGGGCCAAAAGCTAGGGCTGACACTCGTGTACCTGAGCTCCGCACGAGCATCGCCGGTGACAGCGCCCCAGGTCCGGTGGAGGGCAACGGGGGGAGGAGGGAAGGAGGAGGAGGAGGCGGGAGCAGCATCCGGAGCGGAGCTGCAGCAGCGCCGCCTTTTGTGCTGCGGCCGCGGAGCCCCCGAGGTGAGAGCCTGGGCGAGTTGTGGAGGTGGGGGCAAAAATGGGTTCGGGTCTTGGGTTCCTGGTGTGGAGGGAGGGTCAGGATACAATTGCGGCGTGTGGAAGAGGAGGTGACTCGAGGATGCTGAGGCCCTGGGATGGAGGATCTGGGGACCTGGACCCGACGCCTGGAGATAGGAAGGAGCGGGGCGAAGCTGAGGATGCGGCGGCCCAGCTTGGAGACCAGAAGCCTCCAGAGCTGTAGTGGGTTACGTGGGGTGAAGGTGGCCAGGGGAAGGCTGAAAGGAGAGCGGGCAAGAGCACGTCCTCGTTTCTCCTCACCCTCAAGACAGAGAGAGAAGGGAAAGGGAGAGTTGTGGCCCTCCCTCTCCAGGGAAGGGAAGGGAAGGGAGGGCCAGGCCTAATGTACCACCGCCCCCTCCCCCACACCTGCACCTATCAGGCGGCAGCACCTGACAATTCGAATGCACCTATTCCTGCATGCCCTGGCAGGGTTCCTCTCCCCTGCCATCTGTAATGCCTCTAATCCCCAGCTGCGGTATGCCTCACCATCCAGCTGTTGCACCCTTCCCCCATTTGTATGTGGCTTTCTCTCCAGCCAGCTCTCCTCTGGCTCCCCTAGCCCATTTCCCAGGTCAAGCACCTCAGAAAGCCCCTCCCATTCCTCACACACTCACCAAACTCCTTGACTTCCAGCGTAGCTAGCCAAGGCTTTAACTGAGGGTGGGCTCCATAAGCTGCACTAGGGATGGAGGGAGGAGCCTGGCAGCTCCCTACTTGCTGCCTTTAACTAGGAGAGCATGCACATGAGGTCTCACACATCCCAGGCCCCTGCAGCCACACTGGGTGCCTCACTCTAAACATCCATCCTCTCTCTTCCAATTCTCCGGGTGCCTCCATGGTTCTGGGAGCTCTAGTCAACAGGCAGACAACAGGAGCTCTAGTCAACAAGCTTACAGCAGCAGCAAGGGTTTGGGAAGGAAAGAGCCCACGTGCCCCTGGGCCAGACATGGAAGCTTCCAAGTTCAAGAGCCCTGCTCTCTCGTGTCTCACATTTAAGGAGGAGAAGCTATCTGTTAGGGTTAGGGTTAGCCTCAGCCAACTGTTAGCTCCCAGGGAGACCCCACGGTCCAGTACTCAGGAAGTCCCCAGTCTCTGGTGGACAGAGGTGGAATTATAGTTCAGGATTCCCTGTGCTACTTCACAGTAGCAAAAACCACTCTTAAAAGGCAGTTGCTGCTCTGATGCTCCTGGGGAGGAATAGAAATAAGGTGATGGAGGACCCTAAATTCTAGTGCCCACTTCTGCCTCTTGGCTGTCCATGTCTAAGGAGTAAGAGAATTGGGGCACAACTATTCTAGGAGTCCCTGCATGTGTGCAAGTAATCTGTTGAAAGGGTGCCAGTAGAGGACACAGAGGAAGCACAGGTGGCCTCAGGAGGGTTTGTCCACTTGCCGCAGAAAGCCTGGTCCTGTGTGCGTTGAGAGTGGCCACCCTGTTCTGGAGGATACAGCTCCAGGGGAAAGCCCCTGCCCTTCAGTCTTATTGTTTTTATTTATAGTATTGGGGATTGATCCCAGGGCCTTACACATTCTCGGCAAGCTCTCTACCACCAAACTGTCAACTTTTTTATTTTACAAATTTTGTTTGAGACACAGTGCCACTAAATTGCCCAGTCAGAGCTTGAACTTTAAATCCTCCTGCCTCTGCTCTTAAGAGCTGGGCTGTGAAATCTCTGCCAGGAGGCCTGGAAGCTGCATTTTCCTGTGCTATGTTTTTCAGCTCAGGTTTCTCCACCTTCCTTTCCTCCTGTGCCCGTGGTATTACCCCTTGTTTGAGGAGGGAAAGGAAGCAAGAAGCCAGTATCGTGGCTGGTGCACGCCTTTAATCTCAGCACAGTGGAGGCAGGTGGAAACAAGTGGATCTTTGTGAGTTCAAAACCAGCCTGGTCTACATGGCTGCCCTGAAACTTGCTAAGGCTACGTATACAGTCTGTCTCAAAAAACTAAAAAGAAAAAACAACTTTGTTTGGGGGTGTGGCTCAGCTGGGAGAGTGCCTAACAAACATGCTTGTAAGAAGCTGTGATCCCTGGCAGTGGATAAAGCTTGATGTTGGTGGCTCACTCCCTTACCCTGCCCAGAGGTGGTAGAGGAGGGAGGATCATGCTCATATTTAACGGCATAGCAAGTGCAAGGCCAGTCTGAGTGACATAAAAACTTTTTCTTACTTTGTGTGAAACATAATGGCTGCTGTTTATAGAGAGCATCCTGTGTGGCAGGCAGGTACTGGGCCAAGGACTTTTGCTAATTTGTATAACTTCATTAAGTTACACTGTCATCATCTCAGCTTTAGGTATGAGGAGTTATTGAAGATCAGTTGGTCAGTCTTGGCACATTTCAGTAATCAGTGAGCTAAGTAATGAAGGAAGGTCGAGAGGAAGGTTAGAGGCCTAGCATAGCATGGAAGTGAACACCTGTAGTCCTGAGGTCAGGTGCAGAGGCTGGCCGATCTCTAAGTTTAAGAATAGCCTGGTGTCCACAGCGAGTTCCAGGCTAGCCAGGGCTATGTAGTGAGAGCCTGTCTCTCTTAAAACAACAACAGCAACAAAAACCGGTCATCATGTGACTAGAGCTAGAGTATTAGCAAGGCCTGTCCCACTGGCCTGTGCTCTTACCCACACATCAGGTAAGACTGACGTACCACTATCCCTTAGATGAGAAACAGCTTAGTTGGCAGATCTCATACTGCTGGTCACACAGCCAATCAGAAGCAGAGATGGCATCTGAGCAGGACCTCTTTTGGTCCTAAGACCTGTGAGCTCCTCAGCTTAGGTCAGGGACAGGAATAAATAATGGGTGTGAACACAAGTTTAATTTTTTTGCAATTAAAATTATGTAAAAATGAAAATATGTTTTTATTAAAGGAAACTCAAAACTATTACTAAAATAATATAGATAAGACAAAGGAGAGAATTGATAAATTATGTGTGCTGATACATGCCTATAATCCCAGCACTTGGAAGACAAGAGAAGGAATTCAAGTCCAGCTTGGGCTATATGAGACCTTGTTTTATTTAAAGAAGAAAAAAGTTGAAATATTCATAATTTCACCTGTCACCTTTTTTAAGATAGAATCTCACTGTGTGGCTTAGGTTGGCCTTAGCCTCTGAGTTTACAGGCATGTCTCAGCTCACATGGTTCCTTTCAGATATTTTTAAATGCAAATTGTCCTGGTGCTGTATATTTATTATATTCCGCTTCTTTAGGCCTAGCTTACTGTAGGGGAGAACCTGTGGCCCGCCATGCTGCTCCTGCTTTCTGCTTCTGTTATCTTTGAGCAAGGTTGATGAGGACAGAAAGTCAGTGATATTACTACTTAGTTGAGCAGACCCCAGAGGGACCAACTAGGGGATAAGTAAGGCCATCCCTGAAGTCTGCAGAGGCAGGATGGCAGTCTGAGCCTCCAGCATGCCCACTCTCGTATGCTCACTGAAACCTGAAATTATCAATGATTCTGGAGTAGCACAAGGTCCAAGACCAAGTCTTCCTTTTTTTTTTTTTTTTCTTTTCTGTTTGGAGATGAGAGCTGGACTTCCTGGAATCCACAAAGACCTAGTGTCTAGCTGTGGAAAAGCAGAGCAGACCCAGGAAGACAGGAGGCATGGCTCACTGTACCCCATCTCCTCTTCCCACCCCTCGTCAGCACTTAAGGCCAGGTAGAAGTTCCTGTGAGGCTCAAATCTTTTTTTTTTCTTTTAACATTTATTTATTATGTATCATAGATGCTTGTGAGCCACCATGTGGTTGCTGGGAATTAAACTCAGGTCCTCTGGAAGAACAGTCAGTGCTCTTAACCTCTGAGCCATCTCTCCAGCCCAAGGCTCAAATCTTAAGGACCTAGGGTAAGGCTGCTGCGGTGGCTCTTTTTCCCTCTAAATCTACAGCTGGCTCTTTCCCTACGAAGCACTGGACCCCAACCCCTTCAATGTCTACTTTACTAGCAAAGAGGTGATAAACAGGGCCTCAGGGCTTGACTGGCAAGAACCTGGGGGTCTGTGATCCCTCAGTTCTCAAAAGACATCTCCCTTGTTAAGGACCCTGAGAGTGTGAGTCCTTTCCATCTTGGAAGTACTCTAGAGTAAAAGTCCTATCAAAGAAAAAAGTAAACCATAGGCAGAGGCACAGCTGCACTCCATCAGAAACATCCATCCGTCAAGGGTCTCATAGCTTGTGAGGTTCAGAACCAGGATTCCCAACTCATGGTCACTTCCCTCCGCAGCTCCTCCCCTCAAAAGTGGAACTTCTCAGCCTGAGAGGAAAATGAGGTTCAGGCAGGAAAAGAGAGTCTAGTGTGGGAAGTTAAGGAAGGACCGTCTGGATGGTCACACCTCTGAGCAGAGCCTCCAGGACAGCCACCAGACAACCCATTGAATTCTGCTGTTACAGCAGGAGGGAGCTAGAGAGAATTCATGAGTTCACCTGGCACAGCCTTGCAGTCTCTTCTCAGGCAGGAAAGCCTAGAAGGAATGAGGAAGAGGTGAAGGTGACTTCCGGGTCCCAACTCTATAGACTTCCTTTGGGGCCTTGATTGAACTGATTGCTTTAGAACTAAAGTCAGGAACCACTCTGATCCCTCACAGCCTGACACACATGCTCAATCCACATTTGGTCCTGTGGTTTAGAGTGACTGACAGAAATCCCTCAGGTACTACATAATTGATGGCCAGAGAGAAAAGTCCCCTCCCCTAGGGTGACGAATGTCTGGGCCTGGGGCTTCGGCCCAGACCCATGTGCCACGACCCAGCTGGGGAGGCCATGAGACCCAGCTGGTGGGTAAAGAATAAAGGGAGCAGAAAGGAGGGCATTGGCTGGGAAAGTGGAATCTCCAGTTTACCATGGCTCCCTGGGGCCCTCATCTCTCCTTGTCTCCCTTTCTAAAGGAGCTGTCATTAGCCTGAGGTGGTAGGGTACCCAGAGCATGGCTAAATGCCCTGCTTTTCCCTGGGTCTCATCTCCCGCTTCTTCAACTATTCCCACTACCCTAAAAGGTGAGCAGGTGAAATGGCTTCTCAGCTCTCCCCAGCTGCTGGCCTTGGATACCACGGGGCCCTCTGGGGCTGCCTGTGTGATCTGGGGAAGGCAGAGCTGCAAACTGATTCTGAGGACGACATCCTCTGTATGACTACACCTGGTAGCAGCCCGATGATGCCAAAAACCATTTTTAAAACCTAATGGTGTGCGGTTCGATACCTAAAACTCAGCTACCAGATAGGAAACAAACTAGGAAAGAAAGATGGTCTGTGTTTTTCGTCCCCTTTCATCTCCATCTTCCTAGGGTTCTGTTTTTCAAAACCAGCTTTCCAGGCCATCCTCCAGGCCTGTCACTTCACCCAGTTCTTTTGACTGTTCTTTCTTGTTTCTTGTTTCCCATCTCCATTTCTTAACTTCTGTGTGGTACTGCACCCCCAAGCAACCCTACGAATCCTCCTCCCACAGATGCCCAGCCCAAGTATCTGTGCTTGCGGGGTCGGAGGAAGGTGGGCTTCAGTGGACACAGGTGGGGCCCACTGGCCAGGGGGCTGCGCATCTGTCTGCTGGCAGCCAACATAGCCTTCGCTCTCTTGAACCTGCCCAGGTTAGGGGCGGGCTCCGACGGGGCTCTGCCCCGCCCCGCGTTCACGTGACCCTAGGCTAATCTTGTCCCGGTGACTTCACGGGCCCAGTCGTCATGGTTACGCCGCAGCGCCCAGCCCTTCCCCCAGCCGACTATGCTCTCTTCTCCCCTCCTGGACCCCTCCCACAGCCGCGCCCCCAGCCCCGCGCCACGTGACTGTCGGGAAGGAGGTCGGCAGGGGAGGGGGAGCTGTGGCCGTAACCCCTTGCACTCCGCTTGCCGCGGTGCGGTCACTGGTGGCCCGACGGTCCAGCAGGTGGGCCGAGAGCATGCGAGAGACCCAGGCTTGGGGCCGGGTGAGGGAGGCGGAAGCATTGGGGTCGTTTGCAGGAAATTCTCCTGTGTGTTGGCAGGCTGGTCTGTGTTTGTAATTTACGTTATTGTAGACACCTTCGCTCTCGAAGCCGCAAATTTCGTGGGCTCTGTGGCAATTCAGAGGCTGTAGTTCCTGGTTTCTTGAAATCGGCTGTTGTCTGTACCATAAGAGGACCAAGAATGTCTCATTTGCTAGGCTGTTAGGAGGATTCAGGAAACTGAGAGATACACCGGGTATGTGCCTCCCTGGGTGGGTAGAGCAGTTTCCAACTCAGGTGGCTCAGGGCCACGGAGCTGGAAGCCCAAGGCCTTGACCACTCAGAAGGGCATTAACCAGCCAGTTGAGACTACACAGAAGACTTACAGGTGGAAGGGAGACTTGGAAGACAAGGGATAAACAGCGCACCTGGGGGTAACCTTCGTGGCTGTGGCGCTCCCATCAGGTTAATACTTCGATACCTGTGCTTTAGTAGGGCTAGTAATGCCATCTGTATTTGTATAATTTTTAGTTTCTTAATTTCATATTTTTTATGTGTGTGTGTGGGAGCCTGCATGAGGTTATGGCATTTCGCATGTGCAGGGCCTTGGATCCCCCAGAACTGGAGTTACAGGGGGTTGTGTCAGCCACCATGTGGATGCTGGGCACAGAACTCCAGGCATCTGCAACAACAGTAATCACTGTTAACCCCAGGCATCTTTCCAGCCCCTTGGCATATGTCAATTATACACAATAGTGGGTTTCATTATGACAATTTAATATTTGTATATAATGTATTTGATCACCCCTATTTCCCATAACCCTGGTCCATCTTCCCCCACATCCTACTTACTCTCTTCTCAACCAAAACTAACTTTCTTTTTTGGTTTAATTTAATTAGTTTGCTAATAGGAGCCTGAATTCAGGTTAATTTTCAGTAACATGGGCTCCTTACCAGTGGCTATGCCATCCAAGAAAATGCCTTTTCCTCTCCTCAGCAACCATTAGCTGCACTTACAGACTCCGTAATAGAGGGCCAGAGGGAAAGAAAGTGGTGTGGTGGTGAGAGCTGACAGAGCCTATATTGTGCAGATCTTAGGGTAATGATCACCCATATAGTTTATGGGGGTTTTGTTTGTTGCTTTTGTTTTGTTTTCAAAACAGAAGGTTTCCCTGTGTAACAGCTCTGGCTGTCCTGGAACTCACAGATAGCTGCCTGCCTCCTAACTGCTGACGTTAAAGGTGTATGTCACCATTTTAAGACAAAGTTTCACTCTGTAGCCCAGGCTGGCCTGAAACTCACAATGAAGCCAGAGATGAGCCTGAATTTCTGATCCTCTCACCTCTGTTCCATGCTAGGACTGTGTGCTGTTTAGAGACTGAGCCAGGGCCTCTCCATTGCTAGGCTAGCACTTTACCACCTGAGCTAAGTTCCCAAGCCCTCCTTCCTTACAGTGTTACATTGTGTTGAAGGTTAATTGCAGCAGTACATTTATACTAAAGGCTGACATACATAACTTTTGAGAAAGTTCACATTGTCTTTGGACACTGTAATTCAAAACCCTGATATTCCTTGGTACCCAGGGTGGCCTAGCTAGTCATATAGGGAGCCAATCAGGGATCCGAAGCAAACAGGGCTGATGAGTTATATTTTGCACCTTTCAAAAGGTGAACGGAAAATTGTGAGAACTGAAGAGGCAAATGTCCTAGGCTAGGTTGTGACAGCTGAAGCTTCAACTAAAAGCAGTATCAGGACTAGAGAAAACAGAATGACAGTGTGTAATATTTAAGTTTAAAATTTGTTTTAGACGCATTGCACTTTATGTGTATGAAAGTTTTGCCTGCATGCATGCATGCACAGTATGTGGGTGCCTGTTGGAGTCCTTGGAATTGGGATTGGAGATGGTTCTGAGCCCCCTATGTGGATGTGGGAATCCAACTCAGATCCTCTGCAAGAGTAACTAGCAGCTCTTAACCACTGAGCCCAGCCCAGAAGGTAGGATTTTCAAATGTGCTAGTCATAGGATAAACGGAGTTGCTTGTTACCTATGTAGATCCCAAACCTACCCCGAGCCCAGTGACAGTCTTCAACAAAAAGGAATGCAAATGCTGTGAAGGGAGCTGAGACTGCCAATTTACCAGTTTCCTTGATTTCTGTATCATACTCTGAGCATAGACCTCAACAACATCCCCAGCCTACTACAGTTCATTCCCAGAGGACTTCAGGGGCTCAAGGACTTGGCTCAGGAGCCATTAGAGGGATCATTCCTTTGACACCCTACAAAATATGGGGCTGGATGAAAAATATGGTGTCAAGTTCTAAAGAAAGTCTGAAATGTTGGGAGTCTGTTGTGCCTGAATGCTAGCTAGTGTGGCTCTTTTTATAACTGGAGACATTGGCACTCAGCTATAATTTGTCTGAGTCAAATGTAAAATTTAGGATTTGTTGCTATTGTTTTTATAGTTTTAAGGACTAGCCCCAGGACTTGTACCTATTTGTATGGCATTTTTTGTTTCTCTTTCTCTGAGGTAGGGTCTTATGTAGCCCAAGTTCAAGATCTTCTTGCCTCTGCCTCTCCAGTGCTGAGGATATTAGAACTGGATATTAGTACCACTAGGCCCAGCTGGATTTGTGGTTATTTTTGGAGACAGACTCTTCTGTAGCTAAGGTTGGCCTCAGATTCTCTACTTAGCCAAGGATGACCTTCAGTGTCTGATCTCTTGCCTCCATCCACCAAATGCTAGAGCCCAGGTTTATGCAATTTAGGTAGGGCCTTTTGCATCCTAGGCAAGCCACATCCTCAATCCATTTATCTATCTCAAGACAGGGTTTCTCTGTGTAGCACCGGCTCTCCTGCAACTTGCTGTATAGCCTAGTCTGGCCTCAGAATTAAAGATCCACCTGCCTTTGCTGGGACTTGTCATTTTAATGGTGCCATTTAAATAGCACACAGCTATGAACTGAGACATATTTCCATTGCCTGGAAAGCTGAATCTTGGTTTGGAGAGCTGGTGGTAGGACAATAAAGAAAAGAAAAAAAAGAGATGAGCCCTCTTTTGGCCTCCAGAAGACAGCTGACAGAGGACTCAGGAGAATCTAACTGAAGGTCAGAGCTCTCCACACCAGCCCCACTGGATAATTCGCTGCCCCCTTGTGCACAGCTCTATGGTTATGATTCTGGACATGATCACATCCCATTGGAGAGAACTAATAGGTTACCTGCAACCACGAAGAGAGAAGGGCCCAGGTGTATATCCTGAATTGCATGTCAGAAAAGGCTTCAGTGACTGTTGACTAGGAAAGCCCAAGGATCACTATCTGAGTGTCTGAGTGGAAAAGCCTGCTAATACTGTGTATGGTCCAACAAGAGGGAGGTCTAGGTATGTTGTTGTGTGCCTGAGACTGCTACCCAGACTTGACTTAGTGGTACACACCTTTAATCTTAGCACTAAGGAGATAGTCAGGCAGATCTCTGTAAATTCAAGGACAGGTTAGTCTACACAGTTCTAGGCCAGCCAGACCTACATCATGAGACACTGTATCCAAAAGAAAAAGTGACTGATATAACATCTGTTAACAGTGAACCTCAGCTGACAAGGATTGTGCTACAGGAGTTAATGACAACAATTACACAGCAAAGGAACCATTGTAGCTGCTTTTTGTTTTAAGACAAGGGCCCTGTAGCCTGAAGTTCCTGACTATACAAACCAAGTGGTTCAGATCTGCCAGCCCCTGCCTCCCAAGTGTACCACCACATCAAGCCTTTTTATTATTTATGATTTATGTATATTGGTGTTTTCCCTGCATGTGAATCCACCATGTATGTACAGTAGTGAGTAGGGAGGCCAGAAAAGGGTGTTGGATCCCCTAGAACTGAATTTCAGATAGTTGTGAGCCATGGAGTAGGTTCTAAGAACCAATCTCTTAGACCAGCAAGTAGTCTTAACTGCTCAACCATCTTTGCAGCCCATGCATTTGTTTTTGCCATGCTGGGCATGAAATCCAGGGGTTCAAGTCCATTAGTTAATGAATGAAGAAACCTGGATTCCACCACTACTACCTTTTCTTTTGCAGCAGTGAGTTGGCTCCAGTACCTTGCACATGCTAAGTTTTTTATATTCTATTACTCTAGCCTTTGTACTTGATACTTAAAAACACTTTTGAGGGGATGGAGAGATGGCTCAGAGGTTAAAAGCACTGGCTACTTGTTCAGAGGTCCTGAGTTCAAAAACACTTTTGTGGGTGTGTAAATGTGCCCTAGTGCACAGGTAGTGGGAGCCAGGTCAACCTTCAGGAGTGTGCACAGCAAATACATTTTACTCACTGATCCATTTAACTTTCTTTAACTAGCACCTGAATGGATTTGTTACTTCTCTTTGCCTGATGATACTCAAGTATATTATTAATTTTACACCAGATTGCTTGCATCACTAATAAATACCAAGAGGAAGCTCAAATGATTCAGGTTTCCCATAGGGAACTGAGTGAGATTCAGGCCAACTCTAGCTAGGTACTGTGAGCTCTTTGCAATGACTGACTGACTGACAGCCCCTCCCTCCTTAATCCCTCACAGGGGCCGCTGCTCAGCACACCTGGCTCCAGAGGCCATGGCTTGCCTCCATGAGACCCGAACACCCTCCCCTTCCTTTGGGGGTTTTGTGTCTACTCTAAGTGAGGCTTCCATGCGCAAGCTGGATCCAGACACTTCAGACTGCACCCCTGAGAAGGACCTGACTCCTACCCAATGTGTACTACGAGATGTTGTGCCTCTGGGTGGGCAGGGTGGAGGAGGGCCCAGCCCCTCCCCAGGTGGAGAGCCTCCACCAGAGCCTTTTGCCAATAGTGTTCTGCAGCTACATGAGCAGGATGCAGGTGGGCCAGGGGGAGCCACTGGGTCACCTGAGAGTCGAGCATCCAGAGTTCGAGCTGATGAGGTGCGACTGCAATGCCAGAGTGGCAGTGGATTCCTTGAAGGTCTCTTTGGCTGCCTACGCCCTGTCTGGACAATGATTGGCAAAGCCTACTCCACAGAACACAAGCAACAGCAGGAAGGTAGGCCAGATCCCTGTAGGAACACCCTCTCTCTCTTCAACAGTCCCACCAAACTTACTAGCCACCCTTTCCTTCTTTTTCTTCTACCCACTTAATCAGCTTTATTCCCTTTACATTTTTTTCTGGTGCTGGGATTAGACAAACACTACATGCTAGACAAGTGCTTTGCTGCACAGCTGAAGCCTCAGCTCTTCATGACCCAAGAATTTAGGCTTTACATATGCTACCCAAGTCCTCTACAAATGAGCTATCCACCCAAGCTTCCTACAAGGCCACCCCAATTATTTCCTTCACTAGTCTCTTCAGCCTACATTATCTCATCACTGACATATTCACTCAATTCCTGAGTGTCTCACAGGGCCTTCAGTGCAGACCTTTCTGAGCCTGTGGCACTATGCCTCTTTTCCACAGACCTTTGGGAAGTCCCCTTTGAGGAAATCCTGGATCTTCAGTGGGTAGGCTCAGGGGCTCAGGGTGCTGTTTTCCTGGGACGATTCCATGGGGAGGAAGTAGCTGTGAAGAAGGTTCGAGACCTCAAGGAAACTGACATCAAGCATCTGCGAAAGCTGAAGCACCCGAACATCATCACTTTCAAGTGAGGTCCAGGGCAGAGGCTGGTAACACCATTCTAAGCCCCAGGACTCCACTCACCTGGGTGGGACTGAATCTCCCCAAATGGTCTGGGTGGGAATGTAGGTCCCAGGTATATAATAGACATTGATTGAACTGGTCAAGACTTTACCTATCTGGCCCCCAGGGGTGTTTGCACACAGGCTCCCTGCTACTGCATCCTTATGGAATTCTGCGCCCAAGGCCAGCTGTATGAGGTGCTCAGGGCTGGCCGCCCTGTTACCCCTTCCTTGCTGGTTGACTGGTCCATGGGAATCGCTGGTGGCATGAATTACCTGCATCTGCACAAGATCATCCACAGAGACCTTAAATCCCCCAAGTGAGTAATCAAGCAAGCTGATATGCTCGTAGACGACCTACCTATGGCAGAGTGAGCACATCCCTGCATTTTAGAGTCTATCATAAGTCCATCTGAGAAACTTCTTTGAGCCTCCCTTTAGGTGTCCCTAAGAATATCGTAAAGACAATGACAGCAGTAGTTAAAAGGGGGTGTGGAGGGATATGGATCCTGGCTGACTACATTCTTTACCAGCATGCTAATCACATACGACGATGTGGTGAAGATCTCAGATTTTGGCACTTCGAAGGAGCTGAGTGACAAGAGCACCAAGATGTCCTTTGCAGGGACAGTGGCCTGGATGGCCCCTGAAGTGATACGCAATGAGCCTGTGTCTGAGAAGGTTGACATCTGGTAAGCACCAGAGTGGTACTTGTAGGACTTACAGAGGTCATACAGGTCTGCAGCAACAAGACCTCTGAAGGGAGCCCTCCCTCCCAAATGATGTCCTCTCTTGTCCTCAGGTCCTTTGGAGTGGTGCTGTGGGAACTACTTACTGGTGAGATTCCCTACAAAGATGTAGATTCCTCAGCCATCATCTGGGGTGTAGGAAGCAACAGTCTCCACCTGCCTGTGCCCTCCAGCTGCCCAGATGGCTTTAAAATTCTGCTTCGCCAGTGCTGGTAAGGATGGCCTGCCTAGCAGACTGAACAAAGCCAAGGACCTAGGGATTGGGGAATGACAGCACCTAGAACCCAAATGTGTAGGTTTAGAAGCCACTGTAAAAGCAAGCCAAAGCTCCCTAATCTCTTCAAAATCTCCAGGACCCAGGATGTGTACCAGGGAAGCAAGTAAGAACAGGATCCACTGACCAGCAGGAAACATTACATTCAAAGAGCCAATAAAACATGAGCATTATCTATTATGCCAGGATGCTGTAAAGCAGAAAGGCATTGCCACTGAGCAGGACTTGGCTCAGCACCAAGTGGACCTTAGGATAGCGAGGAAGACTGAACTGTCCCTGCCATTCCTCAAGTGTTTCCTTTGATGGAGTTATTTCAAACTTGTGAGTTTGCTTTTAGAGATGTATCCCTGGCTGGTCTGGAAGTTGCTGTGTAGACCAGTATTAAAGATGTACGCCACCATACCTCACATCAAAAGCTTTTATTTGGGCATAAAGTATTAGGTCAAACAGGATCCTTAGGTAGTATTTTTGTTAACAGATGTTGTCATTTGCCATGACTCTTAATCCCTCCTCACCCCTAAAATTTCACCAACTCTATTCCTTATAGGAACAGCAAACCACGAAACCGCCCATCATTCCGACAGATCTTGCTGCACCTGGACATCGCCTCAGCCGATGTGCTCTCCACACCCCAGGAAACTTACTTTAAATCGCAGGTGTGCTGTGGGTAGAAAAGCAGAGGATTCCTGACTCTAATACGCGTGGCAGATCCTTTCAAGAGGCCAGAACCGTGACCGAATACATGAATTCTCTTAGAGAGAGGTCCCATTCATTCCCTTTTACTCCAACGCATACCTAACAGTGGCACAGGCAACCTTCCAGCACAGGTCTGTGAGGTGACAGGTGCATGGTCCCCAGCCCTCACCCCATGTCTCTCCATCCCTAGGCAGAGTGGCGGGAAGAAGTAAAACTGCACTTTGAAAAGATTAAGTCAGAAGGGACGTGTCTGCACCGCCTAGAAGAGGAGCTGGTGATGCGAAGAAGGGAAGAGCTCAGGTATGTGCCTACATGGAGAAGTCAGTCTTTTGGCAAGTCCCAGAGAACAGTGTCAATTATGTCAGCAGGTAAACCTAGTTCACTATGGGAAAATCATCTGCCCTTTTAGGCATGCCCTGGACATCAGGGAACACTATGAACGTAAGCTAGAGCGAGCCAACAACCTGTATATGGAACTAAACGCCCTCATGTTGCAGCTAGAACTCAAAGAGAGGGAACTACTCAGGTAACTGACCCATTAACCACCACACCCTGATCTTCATGAAGCACCCAACTTAGGAGACCCAATAAGGTGTCTGGATTTTTAGGCGAGAGCAGGCTTTAGAAAGGAGATGTCCAGGTCTACTGAAGTCACACCCATCTCGGGGCCTCCTACATGGAAACACGATGGAAAAGCTCATCAAGAAAAGGAATGTGCCACAAAAACTGTCACCCCACAGCAAAAGGTGAGATCTGGAGGACAGGCTTGTATACAGCAAGAGGGATGTTGGCAAAGCAATGTGTATCTTTAGGGGGGACAGTTTACTTTACAATTGTTAATCAGCCTTGTACTTTCCCCTCCCCTACCAGACCAGATATTCTCAAGACTGAGTCTCTGCTACCTAAACTAGATGCAGCCCTAACTGGGGTGGGGCTTCCTGGGTGTCCTAAGGGCCCCCCATCACCAGGAAGGAGTCGTCGTGGCAAGACCCGTCACCGAAAGGCCAGTGCCAAGGGCAGCTGTGGAGACCTGCCTGGGCTTCGAGCAGCTTTGCCACCCCATGAGCCTGGAGGACTAGGAAGCCCAGGGGGCCTAGGAGTGGGCCCTTCAGCTTGGGATGCCTGCCCGCCTGCTCTCCGTGGACTCCACCATGACCTTCTACTACGGAAGATGTCTTCATCATCCCCAGATCTACTATCAGCAGCACTGGGAGCCCGAGGCCGAGGAGCCACAGGGGGAGCTCGGGATCCTGGCTCACCTCCTCCTGCCCAGGCCGATACTCCTCCAAGTGAGGGATCAGCTCCTGGTTCCACCAGCCCAGATTCACCTGGGGGGGCCAAAGGGGAGCCACCTCCACCAGGAGGACCTGGTGAAGGGGTGGGGCTGCTGGGAACTGGAAGGGAAGGGACTACAGGCCGGGGAGCAAGCCGGGCTGGGTCCCAGCATTTGACCCCAGCTGCACTGCTGTACAGGGCTGCTGTGACTCGAAGTCAGGTAAAGTATGGGGAGATTAGTCTCCTTCCCCTCTTTTCTTAATCTCCCTAGGGGTCTAAGTGATGTACCCCTCCCCATTTTTTAATGGCTTCTTGCCATTTTTGGCTGGCTCTCACACACATATCCCATCTTTACTCTAGAAACGTGGTATCTCATCTGAAGAGGAAGAAGGAGAGGTAGATAGTGAAGTAGAGTTGCCCCCAAGTCAGAGGTGAGTGGTGGCATAATAGCATCTTTTGCTTTGGGGGACGACGGGAAAAGGACCACAGAGGTTGTAACCATGCCGCAACATTTAGGTGGCCTCAGGGCCCGAACATGCGTCAGTCACTATCTACCTTCAGCTCAGAGAACCCATCAGATGTGGAGGAAGGTACAGCTAGTGAGCCTTCCCCCAGTGGCACACCAGAAGTTGGCAGTACCAACACTGATGAGCGGCCAGATGAAAAGTCGGATGACATGTGCTCCCAAGGCTCAGAGATCCCACTGGACCCACCTGCTTCAGAGGTGGCCCCTGACCCTGAAACCAGCTCCTTACCCATGCAGCACCAGGATCTACTACCCAGAGGTGAGCAGGTGAGCGAAGTGACCCTTCCAGATACAACATGAACTGGAGCAGACACCCAGTCAATTGAAATCTTCAAGGAAGATAGTTGTACAGACTAACAAGGGATTATTATTTAGCCTTCCAACCACTTAATATTCTAAGCCAGTTTCTTCCATAGCAAAGAAAATAGCCATGTAAATGGAATTTGAGGGCCTGACTGTTCAACTTGTATGGCAGCTATAAACTGCCATCGGCAAAATATCCCCACGGTGCTTGTTCCGCTCATGCCTGAGAGTATGACGTCAACTACTTATAAGCAGTAAGATAAAACCCTCCAGTGTTAACTAACCTGAGGGGCCCTGAAGGAATCTGCAATGCTGAGATGCCAAGCTCCCCCCCCCCCACCTCACTGCATTTCTACTCTTCCTCACAGGGCCCCAATCCTGAGGACTCAGACTGTGACAGCACTGAACTGGGCAACTCCAACAGCATTGATGCCTTGCGGCCCCCAGCCTCCCTTCCTCCATGAAAGACACTCTTATTCCTTGTACATAGAGAAATATTTATATAAATAATATATATGCGCCACATAATCAACAGATAGATGGGGCTTTCTTAGCCTAAGTCAGGCTTGAGAGTGAAGGACCCCCCCGAACCAATTCCTGAATAAGTTCTAGGGACACTGGCAGCTGTGGAAGCAAATGATTCCAAGTACTACCCTAGAGCTATGAAGAAAGGAAACCGGTCCCTTCTTGCTTCACCCCATTCCTTATGTTCAGCAAGCAACCAGGCTATAGAAAAGCCAGGCTTGTCTCTACACTGTCTAACCCTGAACACTGGGGGGTGGGGGGCAGGAGAGGGTCCACTTGAGACTGCACTTTTATTTTCTGTTTACTGTTTACACATTTTGCACTTGGGAGGAGTGAAACTAAGGCTGGTCCTCCCCTCTGAGGGTTCTCAGGTGGCAACATAGCCCCTTTCTTTGTCCCTCGTTTTCTCTGCCCAAGCCCTGCCTTAGGGCCCAGAGGCAAGTTAGGAGACCGATAGCATGTGATGGTTCAGGCTGAGGAGCTAGAACTAGGGTGCTGTTTGAGTCCCTACTGTTACCCTGGTGCCTAGTGGGGTGGGGGCTGTCATGTTGTAACCCTGTGAACAACCTTGAAATATAACCACTCCATGCAGGCCCAGCTGTTGAGGGTTTTCTTGGATGAATGGAGTGGATTTAAGTCTGTCTGAGGGATTTGGACAACTTACTTTCTACTTTTTCATGTCACACTCCAACTTTCTAAGCTAACTTTTCTAAATTATTTCAGGAGAATATAAATGGGTTTCAAAACACCCATGGAAAAGACTATCAATGAGCAGTCCCTAGAATATAAGGTTGACTGACGTATGCAAGCCAGAATATGGGACATATGCAAGCTTACTATCAACCTGATACATGTTTGTGTGTGTAAAATGCAGACACATCATTCTGGCCCAGCTCAATAGACACCTGTTGCTCTACAATTCTGGGGCAAGTATAATTACCATTCTTTGTGAACAAATTTTCTAAAGGCCACCCAAAATCATGACAGTTAAAAGATCAAGGGCAATTAAAAAAAAAAAAAAGATAACAAAAAAAAAAAAAACATGGAGTGGTAAAACAGAAGAAAATATCTTAATTCTATTCAAACCCAACCAGGGTTCTGTGAAGGTTTAAAGGTATAAAAATAACATCAAGACAGGAATAACACCCACATAAGTCACTGTGGCATCCAGTTTCTATTCACAAAGAAAAAACTCCAGTCCATCTTTTAATTTTTTTTGAAAAATTCCTGACATTACAGAACTAAACTGAAATGTATTAATATTCCACTCTTACATTTCCATGACAAACAAAAATTCATGAGCCAAAAAAAAAACCCAAAAAAATGGAAAAAGGGGGAGAAGCTTATAAAACTAAATATGGATATCTCAGCGTAACTGCTGAACAGAGAAAGGAATTAAAACGCTTTTAATTAAAAAATCACGAGTGGATGATAAAGTGTGTAGAAACTGAAAATTTACAAACTATTTAAAACCTGGAATCGCTGACTGTTGAGAAACTACACAGATGGATCATGGGTGGTGGTGAAGAGCAGAGAGGGATTATGGGTGAATGCTCTGCTCTAGCTGCTCCCCATGCCACCTGTCTCCGAGGAAAGCCTGTAAAACACAAACAAGAGTGAGTCAGTTTACCTGGTTACAATCAGGAGTTTACTAACAGGGCATTTCAAGGTTTCTTAAATTAACTAGTAGTATGTTGGGTTATGTGGGTGTGTGTAATACCACTAGAAGCTTCCTGAGACATTCTCAGAAGAGGTTTAACAAAGCATGTTACACTGATGACTCTGTTTCTTCAAGCTTTATACTTAGGAAACTTTGTTAGTGTTTCTAGAGATATACCTACCACTCGCTGCTGTGTGTGGGGTCTACAACACTTGTTGGGGTACCAGAGGGTACACAGAAAATACTTCTTTACTGTTCTGCTACCTCCTTTAAACACAAATACCAGCCCGAGGGAGAGAACATTAGCCTTCAAAAACTTAATGCTATCATGTGTCTAGAGCCTAAGTAGCTTTAGTTGAAAGAACTACTCTGTGTTGGGAGCACATTTGACGACACTGCATAATTTTAAATATTACAAAGTGTTACAGGGAGGAAACAAGTATAAAAACTACAGTGAAGAATTCAATTACTGATTTCAAGTTTACATTTCAGTACAAAATCAACAGGAAAACAAGCAGTAGGAGAGCTTCAGTTCCTTAGTTCATTCTTCAAAACCCAATAAGGCCTGCTTACTGTGCCAATCCTCCTTGAAAACACACCAAACGGGGCTGGAGAGATGGCTCAGCAGTTAAGAGCACCGTCTGCTCTTCCAGAGGACCCGGGTTCGATTCCCAGCACCCACATGGCAGCTAACAACTGTCTGTAGTTCCAGTTCCAGGCAAACACCAAGGCAAATAAATAAATAAAGTAAAAAAAGAAAAGAAAAGAAAACACACCAAAGTACACACCTTTCTACTTTTTAAATAGGTTTGTCACCTGAGGTTCTGGAACCTTGAAGAAAATGTATTCAGTGCCCTTCAGGGGAATTAGGTAGGCAGCTAACTAAAAGTTTAAGTCTCAGTTTTAGGTCATAAGTTTACTGGCTTCCATTTGTGGTGTTGGAGTAATAGTATGTGCACTAATATACAATTACTATAGAAGGGAGGGGGTTGTTCCAGAAACCAGAAAGGCCCCCTCAATTAAAGACTGTGTTTTCCTTAAAGTTAGCAATGATTTCTCCTGTTTACCTTACTACCATGAATGTACCCAAAGATTAAATACAGATCTGAGATCTCCAAAGCTAGAGGCAAGCCTGCTTAGCATGCTCATAGGTGAAATTCAGTATGAAGGGGGAACATTTTTATTCTTTGAAAATGAAGTAAGAAGGGCCACAGAAATGGCTATGTTCCCTGATGAAGCAATGCGGACCAAGCACCCATGAAAATCCACCGTACCAATGCTGGGGGGGGTGGGGAAGAGAACACATCTGTGATGCCTTCTAAGTTACACTATATAGCCAAATCAGTGAGCCCCAGATTCAAAGATCTCATCTCAAAAAAGTTGAATGAGGAAAATAAACATGTTTTGACTTCTTGTACCTACACACATGCCCACATGTGTACACACAAAAAAGAAATACATTAACTATGGAGATGGCTCAGTGGATACAGTGTTTACCATATAAGCATAAAGACTTTAATACCCCTAGTAGCCATGTTAAAATATAAATAGGAGGTAATCCAGTACATCTGTGGTCCCTACACAGACCAGAAGCAGAGAAAGAGTCCCTAGGAGGTAAAAGTCAACTGTCACCAAAGAGCAATAAATAAGACCATCATCTCAAACAGGGTGGAAGACATTAACCTCCACCTGTGCACAATGGCATATATGCATCTGTGCACATCATATGGCCACCATCATCAACAATAATGCACTCCTCCACCCACCCACCCAGAGAGACAGCAGACTCTTGCCAATCTCAAAATAATAGGGAGACCCTAGAGCCAGGCAAACAATGAGCTTTAGGGACGCACGAGCTGGCTCATATGTGGAAGCCACTTGCTACTCTTGCAGGGTCCTGGATTTGATTCACAAATGTCACTTGGTGACTCACAAATGTCTCTGACTCTAGTTCCATGGGACCCAACACTTTCAAGCTTCAAGGGCCCTTCACAAACATAAAACACTCATACAAGTAAGTAAAAAAAATAAACTGAATGGTAGAGCTCAGTAGGACGGGTTCAGTGGAGCTGGTTAGTTTAGATCTAGTATCTTAAACAACTACGACCCACCCCACCATATAGGGTGGAAGCACTATGGTCATATAAGCTGCTTAAGAACTGCTGGGTATCTACTACTATAAAGACTAAGAAAGAATTGAAAAGGGACAAGATGCTGAGGGTGAGGCACAGAAGGAAATCTCAATGAGAAACATACCTGACTTTTGATGGTCAAGCCCCTTAAACATCTGAATTCCTTCCCAGCAATTCTTTATTGGGGATATTGGTGAGATTAAAAAATGTTCATAGGGTAGTGGCACAAGCCTTTAATCCCAGTACTTGGGAGGCAGAGGAAAGTGGATCTGAGTCCAGTCTGGTCTAAAGAGTTCCAGGATAGCCATGGGCTTTTACTCAGAGAGAAACCCTGTCTTAAAAAGACACCAACAGCAATAAAAAATGCCTTCCAACAAAGTTAAAAATAAAATCCCTATGAAAATAGTTATCAGCATTAACTATCAATTTCACTCTAAGGATGTTGTGAAAGGCCATCAGAAAAAAAATAGAAAATCTTCACTGCCTACCAAGTAAAGAAATCTCACAATATGTATGCTGGTTGACTGGAAGAGAATCAAATGGCCTTCTCGTCATATGAAATACATTTCTCTTCCTCCTTGTTCTTCAGTGCTAGAGAACAAAACCAGGCCCAGCAGATACTCTATCATTGCTTAGCTGAAATGTTCAGCCTTAGCACATTTGTCTCTTTTGTGGAAAGCACCCACAGTTCATCTTGATTTAAAAAAAAAAAAAACAGTAGGAAATGGTTGGGGTTTACCTTTGTAAACACCATGAAGATCCTGGGATCAAGCCCCCAGTACCAGAAAAAAGGAGACAGTAAACATCGGGACCTATGCACCGCTGTGTAACGGCACAGCACTAACAATTAAGTCCTTGTAATTACCCAGGTCATAAAGCTTATATTCTCTTAGGGCTTCTTTTCTATTTCCTGCTACAGAAGTGAATCCCTAAACTTCATCTAAATCTAAGCATATTCTCTGTCACTCATGACAGTGCTGTTAGTCAGAGAGAAGCATAAGACAAGAAATAGAAGATAAGCAAAATTGTCTGATCTGTTAGCTGGTTTAGAATGACTATTCAACATTCAGATATGTAAGTCCTTTCTACTATCACATGAGGATATTTACTAATCCATTAAAGGAATATAGACAAAACCTACCTAATTTTTGACACTGACATTGCCCATTACTACAGGTAAAGTGTATGCCTTTGAATAACCACTTTCCAGAGGAAAAGAGCTAAGCAAGGACACCCTTGTTACCAACTAGTGTTAACAATGTATAGAAAGCTGTTTGTGACTAAAAGCTTCTGGACTTTTGAGGCTACTTGGAGGCCCTTTCTTCTACTTAGGAATACTGACAAAAGGTTACAAAATTCATGCGGGATGCAAAAAGCCCCAAGTAGGCTATACAGCCAACCAAGTTTACAAGGCACAGATCACAAGTCCCCACCCCTTTACCCGTCACATCACACACTGAGCTACGGTTCTTACTGTGGCAACTTTATTATAACTAGACACAGATTTGGCCAAGAAGGCCGGCTGACAACTTAACCATTAAATAATTTAAAGTTTAAAAAAAAAAAAAAAAAAGAAAGGATTAACGGAGAAGCTTTTATTCATCAACACAGAGCCTAACACATTGTTTCTATATTGCAAGGCAGAATAAAGCTACAAAAAGTGTAACAGAGTGGGAAAGAGTAAGAACTGCGGCTCTAGATAAAGATTTCAATCAACAAGTCAGACTGAAACAGGCACTGAGCTGTAAAGACCTAAACCTAAACAAGAATCACCCCTCTCCCCACCCCCACCCAGTTAACTCCCAAAATAGTAAAAAGAAAATGGTCACAAGCTCACAATAGTTTGGTTCTCACCAATGTTAACAAAGAAAAACAAATGAACCAACACTTTGAGGAGGTGCCAAGATATGCACTCAGTATGGAGAGAATCTCTGTTTCTCGCCTTTCAGTTTGTTAGTTACACATGGCACAGTAGAGGTGGTGGTGGTGGTAGCTGAAGCCCCGGTACCCTTAGCAGCAGACACAACATTTAGAGCCAGGAGAGGGATGGGTTTCATGCCAAGCAGACTGGAGACACAAGGGGCGGTCGGAAGAGGGTTGGGGAGGCTGGAGGGTGCTTCGGAAGTCCCCGCTGTGGCGAGCGAGGGGGTGGTGGTGGAGGAGGAAGAAGAAGAAGAAGGGGTGGAGGGTTGAGAGAGGTTGATGCTGAGGTGATCAGGGATCGTGACGGAGGCTGCCTGGGAGGAGGGTTTAGCGTTTTCTAAACTGTAACAGAGGAAAAAAGGAACAAAAAAAAGGGTGGGTGGAAGGGAAGACCACAATAGGGAAAAAGTACAGGACAAAATCCGCTTCAGTTCTATCAGTAAGTGCCTTTGGCTGCCAATTAGGAAGATCTGCTATCACTCTATACTGAGCCCCACCCTCTAGACATTCATAGCATCACCTTCCCTCCCACATGCAATGCATTCTAAAACCACTGTGGTGAAGACACAGCTGACAGGACTGAGAAAAGGAATCATATAAAGCACATTTCCAAGTATGATATATTGACCCAACCCAGAAACCGGAATAAAGTGGCCTGGCCTGATGAAAGCTATTATGAAAGCTGGGGCAAAAGTTAACAAGTCCACCCACAGCCTGCCTGGGCTACATAGTGAATTTAAAGAGCAATTTTTATTTTTTTATTTATTTATTTGCCTTGGTGTTTGACTGGAACTGGAACTACAGACAGTTGTTAGCTGCCATGTGGGTGCTGGGAACTGAGGTGCTCTTAACCGCTGAGCCATCTCTCCAGCCCCTTTAAAGAGCAATTTTAAGAATCTCTTTCAAATGAAAAAAGACCAAGATGGCTGGGAATTACATACACAAAAAGCTCAAAGTTCATCCCCTAGAAGGGTTTTTAAAGTTTTTAAAGGACTGTAATTTGAAAGAGTAAACCTTGAAAACAAAAAATCATTTTACACAACCAAATTACCAGTTTGCAGTTCAAATGAAGGACCAATTATTCAACAACTACATTACATGTTGCACCACAACTATAAAAATTCAGATGGTCTTTCTGTGTGGCCTTTTTGCCTCCTCAGCCTCCTCAGTGCTAGGGCTACTGGTGTCAACTGAAAAGATTTTTTCCTGTAGTTAATAAATATGAAAGCCTATTTACATCTTCATAGCAAATAAAACCAAAAAATTATAATGAAAGGGGGCAAAGAGTCCAAAGTAGGTCACTGACTAGACTAAGTTCAAAGAAAGTAGCATTTTCAATAAATCAATCAGTCAATGCTAAAAACAAGCATAGATAAAATCCAGGGAAGCTCTTCTGGTGGGAAGTTGGCCCCATTGTAACTTATCATTCCTATGCTTTAAAAGTTGGAAAACTCTATTTCTACCAACCTTTATATTTAAAACAAAAATAAGACATTTCTGCTCCTCCAATAGGCCTTCACATAGGCCCTATCTAAGTCAAGATCACAGATAGTTACTGATATGAGACAAACTCACACAAGGCCAGTTCCAACCTCCCAACTCCATGGAGCTTGTTCAGGGCTATTTCAGTCATTAAGGTATTATAGCAATGAACAACAAAGACATCTAAAAAAAGCTCAGGAGTCACAGCAGAAATGTTTTGAAACCAGTAATGACAATAAAACCAGTTTGGTTTCTTTCATTCAAACTAAGCCAAGAAATCAAAAAAAAAAAAAAAAAAATACATATCATGGCGAGAAGGCTTTAAAAAGTTCAGATCCAAACCCACAGTTTGGACAATTTCACTACCAGTCTAATTTAAGCAATTCTGTATGTAGTTACTTGAAGTAATTAAGTTTTGCGTGCTTACAATGTAGGCACTAACTTTTTAAAAACACAAATCAAGAAAGTCAAATTTAAAGTTAAAATTTGAACTATCTCATTCAAAGTAAGCTTACCTAAAGCAGAAGCTAAAAATCTTACATTCCAAGAGCCTTATTTTTGCCATATACAACTTCTTTCCAAAGTAAACTAGAAACAAAATCTTTACTAATAGACTCTGTATAAGATTACTACTATTGGGGCTGGAGAGATGGCTCAGCGGTTAAGAGCACCATCTGCTCTTCCAGAGGACGGGGTTCAATTCCCAGCACCCACATGGCAGCTAACAAGTGTCTGTAGTTCCAGTTCCAGGCAAACACCAAGGCAAATAAATAAATAAATAAAGTTTAAAAAAAAAAAAAGATTACTACTATTTTACTCAACATAACAGGTTAATGTGATAGTGCGTCTAGATATACTTAGTCCTTTCTATATGAAGAATTACAGGAGCTCAAAGGAAATTGATGTTTTCAACTAGAGATAAAATACTCTGGTTGGTATAAATACACAAGCACATGTATAACATACAGACTTCATATTCATAAATTCTTTTCTGAAGTACTAGATTCAAGAACTGTTAATATTAATTTGGAAGAGAATAAATATAAGAAAAACTTCTTCCCATAAAAAGATAAACTAAGTCCCTTCCTTTGGAAATGGGCTGCTAATAACACTGACTGAGTCAGGGCTAGGATGATCATCTGACTATATACAATTGTCCTACAACTCAAAGTGTAGAAACAATACCTACTAATAGGAAAATAAAACCTTAGAAAGTCACTAAGGATGTATGAGAATGTGGTAAGGAACAGGAGATAAAAATATGCCTACAGTATCTGGAGCATTCCTAAGCCTGTGCTTTTCTCCCACAACCAATGGAACACACTTGCCATTTAAGAAATATGTTTGCAGAGTAAATAGTAATAGCTACCTCCAAGAAGCTATTTAGATGTCTCATTATCCCTAAAATTCAAGATGCTTTGGACTCCAAATCAATAAAAGCAATGACCTGTCTACATGATGTGTAAAATAAAACTGTGTTTCAGTGTAATGGCTATTGCTAGGTAACTGTCCTCTTCAGCAAAGGTGTGTATATATATACACACACATATATAAGACCACCCTTTCCACTGTTCAAAACATCAAAAGCAAAAAGCAAGCAATCTATAAAACCCCAATCTGGCTATTTTTCTCTGCTAAAGACAAAAAGCAGAGCTCAAGAAAAAAAAGGGGGGGAGGAGTAAACTTTTCTAATTTGTATCCACCTCGTGTAAGACAGACACACACACACACATACACATTATTTCACATGGCAAAACCCTCCCTCCCTCTCTACTGTGTTGGTATTAAATAAAGCAAAAGATGGGTCAAACTTACCTGACATTGATTAGATACTGAGCCAGGCTAATGCTGGCAGCAGATCCAGTGATGGTAACCTGCCTATCAGTAGATCCTTCCACTGGGTTTGCAATTTTGATCTGTGCCCCAGACATCTGACGGATCTCATTGATTTTGGCTCCTTGACGCCCGATTATGCAGCCAATTAACTTGAGAAACAGACAACAACAACAACAACAAAAAGCACACCAAATTAACAGTTGAATAGCTACAGACAAGACCACATACTAACCAATTTCTACACTGTGCCTAAAATTGCACTCTGCGATATTCTGATTTACTGCTATCAAAACCTTGAATTAAAGGTCCCACTTAAATTCCTCAACTATTCTTGTGATTAACTATAAATCAAGGTCAACTCCAAGCCAGTTTCTCAGCCAGACCATTAGCTTTTGTTACTATCCCCAAAGTATTGCCTCAACTCCAAACACAAATTAACCAGCACAATACTGATAATGAATCTAAGATGGTTAGGAATAAATAAGTTTTGGGCCATCAAGATTCATTCTGACATCCTTCTTCAAAAAGCACAAAGGTAAATTCTGATGCTTTTTTGGGGAAAACAGGTTTCTCCAAATTCTAGGGACATTAAGAGAAAGGCAAAAAAAAAAATGTCTACAGGATGACAAGAGGTTCTGCATTTGAAAACTGTAACAGTTATCAGTTTCCTTAGCAAGGTCTTCCTCAGAATCCTAATATCCTTTATACTTACATCATTTGGAATGGTGAGTTCATGAGAAGTAGTTTGAGCAGATGCATCCAAACCTGCTAAAAGACAGAAAAGAGCACAAAAGTTTAATGCATAGCATTCAAAATCAGTGATCTGCACATTAAACTAACATTAACAGAAAAAAAAAATTGAAAACCCAGAATTGGCTGTTGGGGTTCATCGCTAACTCTGAAGCCTCCAAAGAGAAAAGATAGGGGGGAGTGGTATGGAAATAATGCTGGAAAGACTCTTCTGTACAATCCTGAAAGCTGATTTTATGCCATTTGCTGCAATACCCAGACTAACAGGTAGACAGGGAAATAAAAAGGGGCAAAAAGTATGGTTTACTTAAACAGGAGCAAAATTTAAACACCACAGCTTCTACCCTTTTTCTGATTACAATTACTGTTGTGTCCTGATTTCATTTCACCCAATGCTCACTAGAATCAGTGCCAATTTCAATCCTGTTACTGGGGATCAGAGACTCTTGGCACATACACGGAGTCACTTTAATATACCTGTATCAGAGTAACACTCTCCACCTCTATTCTCAAGCTAAACTTAAAAAAAATCAAACAGATAAAATGGCAGTCAGTTTGAGGAGTTTATTTCTCCAGTTTTCTTCTCTAATTGTTCTGGCTTTTATTTGGCTTTCCAAAGAAAAAAAGAAAAAGAAAAAAACAAAAATCCCGCCTTAAATACCCCTACCCATCCATAAGAACTCCAGGATTGGGCCATTCCGGCTGGCTAACCCTTAACAGTTCTAGTCCTGCTCTCAACTACATTTTTTACAAGGTGGTTGGCCAGATCCTCAAGAGACTCTAAGGGGCGCCAGGCCCACCCCTTCGATCTCTCAGCTCCTCTCTGCCATGTGCATGTTGCTGGTATGGTTTATGGGCAGGGAAACAAGACTCCCACCAGTTTATTAATATAACAGTAGAATACTACAGATTTTTTTTTTAATCATTACCCCAATAGCCTTTCACCTCTGGAGAGCTGGATTCAATGCCTGTTAAGATACAAGTGAAAATGAGTTTGGTGGTCTCATTCTAACCCTATCGGACAAGTTATTCCTTATACAGAAAAAAAAAGCCCCAAAACAAAACAAAAACAAAAATAAAAACACACTACATAATTTGGAACAAATGGATTGTCTCTACCCAAGTCTTGTGAACACCTGGTGGAGGGAAAGGGGATGCTAATCAGATCAAGGTGGTCACTATCAGTATGGGTTACTAGAAATATCAGCCTACCCCTTTCCTGACAAGCATCCCCAGACCTCACCCCAAATCTTCCAGGGCTTTTATTCTTTTATAATTAACTCACCCCAAATGAAAATCATGTTAGCAAACACATTACCTCCTTTAGCCATAGTAGGTCAAGTCTATACCAGCAGATGCTGGATGATAATGAAGTTGATTTTAAACAGTTGTGAAGCGGAGACCTTGGGACTGGCCTCTATCTTGTACTACACCTTACAAAAATAAACTCTGAGGTATCCATACCACTGAATCCTGTGTTGCCATGGGTCATGGGAAAATGAGACTGTTGCATTGCCAACTGGTGCAGCTTGGTCAACTACAGGAAGGAAAACAGGAGAGACCAGCATTAGAAGGGTCACCTGGTCAGCACTCAAACACATTCAGAGGTGAAAAACATACAAAGCTCTTGACACTGTAAGTTGATTCTACCATTCCAACTATAACAGAGGCTAAGAATGGGGCTTACAGTACAATCCAGAGGACAGGCAAGTATGACAGGTAAGAGTTAGAAATAGAAAGGATGTCAGTATACAAGAATGAATGCATTTGGGGGTATATGAAAAGGAAAACAGTAACACCGGCCCAACTACTATCCCCTGTGGACTGTTTAATGAAGGTATATGCAGCCATTGCCAACGGTTGCCCCAGGGACAAGCATAGACAGGCTAGATAAACAAAGTGTGCAGTGGTACTAGGGAAAACACACCATGCAGGGTTCCACCAGTACTGGGAAAAGGGAAGGAGATGAGGGGGCAGGGAGACTGCAAGGAGAGAAGCTTAACAAGAAACCAAACTGGGTTTCATCCCCAACAAATATTGTCCCAACTATCTTATTTGTAATACACATAGATAACTGTCCTAGCTGGTAACAGAATAATCCCTATCCCAGTCTACTTCACACCTCTCCTAGGGCTACCACTAACCAAAAAACGAAAACTCCAAGTCTAATGCTCGGCACCTGAAGTTTTTCTAAGGATCAAAGAAGCTAGTAGAAAAATATGTCCTTGGACAAAATCTAAATACCAGTTCTTTTAAGTAGGAGGTTCAGTAAAGTGTGAGTTAAATTCCAACAATCTAGAATTATTATGTAAATAAACCCTCAATGCTCTTCTAATTTGTAGCCTCAGACTGAGGAGTACCTAAAGGCAAACCCAACCTCCCTCTCCCCCATTGAACTGTGCCAAGATAATAGTGCACCATGGAACATTTCTTTGAGAGTAATTTAAAACACAGGGGAAAGAAACTAATAATCTGATACTTTTTAAAGGTTACAGTAAAAGTCAAGCAAGTTGATACAAATTGATAAACGTGTGATTCACCTTGTTATGTAAGCTGTAACAACATTGAAAATGTTCAAGACCCAACTTACTCCTATCTACTAGGGAGAAAGGAATCAGACAATTTTGGATAAAGAGGGAGCTTTTCAAACAAGAAGTGAAATCAAAACTTACATCTGGCTGTGGAATGGCATACTGTCCTTGAATGGTATAGGCCTACAAAAGGAGGAAAACAATTCCTATTAAAAACCAATCTAGGACAGCCACCCATTGTCGGGTAGGGGGGTAAGACACACAACAAGTTTTCAACTAGCCAGGAAGCCAGAGTTGAACTAGAGAAGGGGAAGCAGACTGAAGCAGTAGAGGGAATCTCACACGTCTGACCTTCTTGGAACAAGGTCTGACCTTCTTTGAAACCTAAATACAATAACTTTATTCCAGAAATCCTCTTATAAGGCTATATACATATATATATATGTATATATATCTGCTTTTTAACAAAAAAGTGGAAAATGAAATAAAAGCAATGTCTTAACTGACCAAACCCCCCATGTATTCAATCCCAGATAGTAATCATGCTAATAGGAACGACTTATCTACAAAAACCTGCACCACATTTATTCAAACATCGCCTAAGACCTCAAGTTCTCTAGAAGCTAATTATGTCTCTAACACCAGGGACTTTACCACAGAAGCACTGAGTGGGAGGAAAAATCAATTTACTAAGTCCTGTCTTCACTACCCCCTGCATAAAGATACTTGCAGCTCCCACTATGCCCTCCTCCCCATACCATATCCTCCCAAAAAGGGAGCTGGATCTTTAGGGCAATGGGGGATGGGGAGCACAAAGAGGAAAGGAAAAAAAGGAATGGAAGGAAGGAGTGGCTGGTTACTTAATAGAATGTGAAGTTTCTCACATCAGTCACAGTGGCCAGTACCCCCAAAAGCACATCCAGGTGGGGGTGGGAGGGTGAAAATGGGATGGGAGAAGGCGGAGAAGGAAAAGAGGGATTGAACAACCAAAAAAAATTTAAAAAAAAAAAAGTTGGTGTTACCATCTGGTGGGCTACGCGGCCTGTGTGAAATGAGGTGGGGAGGTCAATCCAGGTCCCCGTGGACAGGTGGTGTCCACAGCACAAAAATCACCAGCGCCACTGGCCCCCCGTGTGTTGGCAGTCTCAGCTGAGGCGGAAGGATTGAGTGAGCCTTGGAGACTGAACATCCCCTCTCACCTCTAGAGGTGGTCCCTCCAGGTCAGGGTTGAGGCACATGGACGGGGTGGTGTGGGGAAAGCTCGCACTGTCGCTGCCTGTGCTGTACCTGTCCTGTGGATAAATAGAGGATTTCAGTCTCCAGGGCTGTCAATCCGGCACCTTGTCACCAGCATGTAATTCACACCAAAAAAATAAAAAAAATTAAAAAAAAAGTTGTTTATTTTTTTCCTTTTTCCTTAAAAAGGAGCTCACAACACAGATTTGAAACGAGCTGTAATCAGGGAATTTAAAAAAAAAAAGTTACCTAGTAGCAGATGACACTGCACAATTGGGTCATTTTCAGTAAGAGTGAAGGGTGAGGTAGCAGAGCTGATGCAGGTCTTGGTCACTGTAGGATTAAGTTGAACCCCTACAGAGCCCATTTTGCCACAAAGACAGAGGTCCATCTATAAACTCCTCATTTATAAAAAGACTCATGGGAATAATCCATGACAGGGCAACTCATGGAAGAAGCTGCAAGCTTTCAGAGGGCAATTAACTGAATGGAGGGTGGGGGGGGGCAAAAGAGGTACAAAGGGAGAGAAGTGACAGGGAGTGAAGATGAAGAAGGAAACTGTAGGAGCGGATTGGTGACACAGCACTGGAGATCCTAGAGTTCCACGGGAAAGGGTAACTCCTGAGGCTGACCCTCCTAGCTTGGCTAGGATAACTGAACTGTTGCTTATCCTGCCCAACTACTTGTATTGACAGACCTTTGACAAACCTGTGTAAACAAAGCTAATGATAAAACAAAGTTCTAACCCATCAAGAAAACTCTCAACAAGACAAACTTATTCACCTTTATTATTCCATAAAATATGAGATGGACTCCAAGTTGATTACTTTCCCCTCTCAAATGGCTTTCAGACGAAATACAAATAAATCTAACTAGTTAAAGATAAATGTTTTTAAATAGGACAGCCCCAAGTGGGAAAGGCACTTTAGCAATGTACCTTCACCTACCAAAATGAAGGTGACTATTCCAACCTGAATTCCAGCATTCTAAAATCTATCACTCAAGAGTAAACACTAACCATCAAAACACACTAGTACCAAGACATTTATCAGTGCTCTTCTCACACAACCCTAACTTCAGAATAAACCATGTGTCAAAGATAACCAGCCAAAGAGTTGCAAACCAGTGTTTATGAGGTTAAAAGTCTGGGGGATAGATAACACACTGGAGTGAGTTCGGGATAAAAGGGTAGGAGTAAGGGGGATGAGGTGAAGGGGAGGGAAAGTTTGTAGCACACTCAAGTTCAGGACTCGACCACCCCATGCCCCTGTGCCATTTGAGACAACCTCCAGAGGTCCAGGTGCTTTGATATCATTACTCAGACCTCTAACACCCCATACATACAAAAGCATGGATGGGATGGTGATATAGGGAAAAGAAATGATACAAGATATTTAACTCTGACCCAAACCACTTTAAATTACCAAATCAATTAATTACTCTACTGAGTGTCTACAAAACTTCCACTGCCTGCTAAAAATAAGGTCTTGGCATTCAAAAGTTTCTCCAGTACAAAAAAAAAAAAAGCAAATCAAACTATGGCCGAAAGTACAGGTTTTCAGCAAGCATGCAAAGTAGCTTGGTGTGCTGCTGGCAAAGGAGACACTTAGAATATAATCCTTGTTCATTCTAGCCCACCAATAAGAATTCTCTTACCTGACCACCTGCAAAGATGACTGGAGAACTTGAGGGCTTGGGCCGGTACGGGATGGTCACGCCCTTCGGGGGGGACTGGGAGAGAGTCAGAGGGGAAAAAAACAAAGAGAGATAAGGTTTCAAAGCTGCTTCAGCTGTGTGGCTATAGCACACACAGGTCAGTTAATAAAAATTATTTCCATCCCCTTGACTATCAAGTTGTAGATGATTAGACATAATCTCAAATATCTGAACTTATTTGTCTTTAAAGCAACAAGAAACTTCATGAATTATGGCTTACACTATTTGTCACCAAACATGTTCTGAAATAATTTTAGTCATGATTTCCACACATTGTAAATAAATTTAATTGACACACATTGTGTAGATATACTTTAACTACACAATTTTTAGGCTCTCACATTTTTGTATAAATAAAACCAAAGTTAGATATGAAATTTCCAAATGCTATATATGATTCCAAGATACAAACAAAATCTTTCCCTTTCTTATTCAACTGCATGTTTCTGAATTTGTTTTTTTTTTTGAAACAGAATACATAGCAGGACTTCAAAATTCACTCAGAAACACCACCATTGATACTTTTTCTGATACATAACTTGTTTTGACTGTATCCTGTCTCAAAATGAAAAATAAAAGACTATGTCAATGTTAAGTAATTCAAAAGGTCAGTTAGTGTTTTCAGAAATCTGAAGTCCTGCAGTCTAGTCAATCACATTGCTAGAATTGTTCTGAACAACAAACTATTTAACAAATCCTTTTTTGTTCATGGACTAAAATAAGTCAAAATCGGGAAAAGGAAGTAAGAACTCCAGAGAACTTCTTTACCCACCCCCACAGATAGCGTACCAGGTCCAGGTAATTCTAGTCTCACTAAATATAGATCAGTCACTGTCCCCAGAGTCACCCCCACCTCTAGCATGAGCCTGAGGGCTTACCTCCAACATGACCACGCAGATCTGTTTGACACACTCAATGATGGATTGCGGAATGCCAGCAATAGTTATTGCTCGCTCAGTTGAGTTGGGGAGCATATCCCCTGCCACCTGGACCTGAGCCCCTGTACTCTTTAAAGTAAAAGAAAATTAAAAATTAGGAAAACTATGTTTTTCTCTTCTTCCCAACAGCAACATTAGAATGTCACATTCAGTAGATACTTATCATCCCCCCTTTCTCTTTTCCCTTAATCCAGACACAACTTAAAGATAAAAATAAATCACCTCTGGAAGAATAAATCTGAGTAAGAGTCTACATTTAACTTGCACTGAGGAAAAAGTCCCTTTAAACAATTTCCTCTTACCCAATAATAATAGTTTTGTAAGCCAGAATTCTTATAAATACCCACCTACCTTTCATAATCTTATTAAGCAAATACTTTCATCATTTCTATTCTGTCAGGCAACATTCCAAGTATTTAAAACGTATCATCAAACAAAATCTCAAACTGGCTGCTTACACTTCTAATCTCTGAAGCTGAAATACCTTTGTGGCCATCCATCCTGGATGCAGTGAGACACTATCACAACTTAAACCAAAACAACCTCCGCCTGGTCCCCTTAAAACACAAGCACTTGAGCTACTAACCATCCTGTACAAAGACTTCAAAAAATTCCAGCTAGCTTTCCTTTTAGAACCATTTAGTAACTTTTCATTTAGACATGAAAAAACTTCATGAAAAGTTGATAAAAGACAGGTGGGGGCTGAAGAGATGGCTTAGAGGTTGAGAGCATTAACTGCTCTTCCAGAGGAACCAGATCAAATTCCCAGCACCCACATGGCAACTCACAACTGTAACTCCATTCTAGGGGATCTGGCTCTCAAATAGACATACCTGTAGGCAAAACATCAATGTACATAAAATAATAATTTAGGGAGGGGAAAAAGTAAATCATTTAAAAAAAAGGGGCTGAAGAGATGGCTCAGCAGTTAAGAGCATCGCCTGCTCTTCCAAAGGACCGGGGTTCGATTCCCAGCACCCACATGGCAGCTAACAACTGTCTGTAGTTCCAGTTCCAGGCAAACACCAAGGCAAATAAATAAATAAATAAACTAAAAAAAAAAAAAAAAAAAAAAAAAAAAAAAAAAAAAAAAAAAAAAAAAAAAAAAAAAAAAAAAAAAAAAAAAGTTAAAATCATTTTTTTAAAAAAAAGTGCCAGGTGATGATAGACTAGCCCTTTTAATCCCAGTACTTGGGAGGCAGAGGTAGGAAGATCTCTGTGAGTTCAAAAGCAGCCTGGTCTATGGAGTGAGATTAGGATTACATAGACAAACCATGTCTCAACCCACACAAAAAAGAAAATGTTGATAAAGAAATGGGAAAGAGACTATCTTTAAAAAGAAAAAAGTACCTAGGAAGAGGCCATCAAGACTGCTCAGGAGGCATCCCAGAAGACCTAGTCTGAAACGCTACATCAAAGTTTTAAGGGAATGGAAAAATGGCTGACTGGTTAAGACTATCTGTTGTTCTCGCCAAGGACAGGTTTTGTCCCATCACCAACACGTCACTGTGACCATCTATATTTCAAAAGATTCAACTCTCTTCTGAATTCTGCTGACAACTGGTATATATGTGGTGAACACACATACATGCAAGCAAAAAATTCATACATATAAAAGTAAATCTTTTTA
Source organism: Sigmodon hispidus (assembly GCA_004025045.1). NCBI lineage: Eukaryota > Metazoa > Chordata > Mammalia > Rodentia > Cricetidae > Sigmodon > Sigmodon hispidus. Next base: position 130,528 of record PVIH01003551.1, read on the forward strand.
ATTATTTTAAGACTAGAAAGATGGCTCTGCTGTTTACAGCTTCTGTTGTTCTTATAGATAATCTGAATTCATTTCCTAGCACCTTGCTCACAATCACCTGAAACTCCAGCCCTAGAGTATTCAAAACCCTTGTCTAGGCTCTAGGGCACTTGTACTTTCCTGAAAATAGTTAGAGATGTATAAACATAATTAAAAATAAATCTACAACCCAGACTTGGTGGCTCATGACTTTAATCCAAACACTCAGGAGAAACAGGAGGGTCTAAATTCAAGGTCAGCCTTGACTACAGAGGGAGTTCCAGGACCACTGCCTCAAAAAAAGACAAATAAAAGAAATTTAGTGCTTACGTGTGTGTACTAAAAACAAATAATGGGGGGAGACTAAAGGAACACAGCTTAGTCTATGAAGTGGTTGCAATCACAAAACCAAGAACACATACATAAAAGCTGGGAAGACCAACAGGAGAATCCTTGGGGGGTTAACTTATCAACTGGGTCATAAAACTCTCTTTCATGGGAAGAGGGGCACTAAATAGGACATGGTGACACCCATTTTTAATTTCAGCACTCAAGAAGCAGAATCCAACAGGTCTCTAAATTCCACGCCAATCACTGAGACAGACTTTGTCTCAAAAAAAAATTTTTTTAATCTTAGCACTTGGGAGGCAGATGGATCTCCTTCAGTTCAAAGCTAGCCTGGTCTACAGAGCAAGTTCAGAATAGCCAAGGCTACACAGAAAAACCCTATCTTTAAAAAAACCAACTATGCCCCCAAATAAATGGTAACTATATGAAAAGTTGGAACTTCTAATTACTCTCTCATAACCTGACACATTCAACCAGGTAGAAGCTATATGTAGTCCTAGGTACTTGGGAGGCTGAGGCAAGATTACTAGCAAAATTTAAGTTCCAGGCTAGTAGTAACATAGTAACATAGCACAGACCTCAACTTTAAAAACGAGGGGGGGGGGAGGCTGGAGCGATGGCTCCGCAGTTAAGAGCCATCTGGTTCTGGAGGACCTGAGTTCAATCCCAGCATCCACATGGCAGCTAACAACTGTCTGTAATTCCAAGATCTGACACCTTTACACAGTTATACAGTTATACATGCACCAAGTCACATAAAATAAAAATAAATATTAAAAAAAAAAAACAACAGGGGGGTATCTCAGTGGGGGAGCACAACCCAGCATTTATGAGACCCTAGATATCTACCTTGGACACTACACAAAAAAAATTTTTTTAAAGTATATAATACTTTAATTCCAGTATCATCACACTACCGTTTTCATGGGCTGCTAATCATGATGGGATCAGTATCAGGGGTTAAACCTAGGGTCACAGATATGCTAAGCGACTATCACTCCACTAGACCCAAATCCAAACAACCTTTTTTAATACCAATTTTTTTTTAAACTGAGAGGGTATCACCTTGTATCCTTGGCTGGCTTGGAACTTATTATGTGGATCATGCTGACTTCCAGCTGACCCATTTGCCTGACTCCCAAGTTCTGGGACTAAAGGCATAACATCACCATACCTGGCTCTATCTTGTATTTTTTAGATAGGGTCTCCCAAACTGCCCTAATAAGCTGCACAAATCCTGAATTTGCAGTCTCATATGAGCTGAGATTACACATCTGAACAACCACCAAGCCTATTTTAAATCTTCACACCAAATGCTAACCTTTTCTAGCCATAACACAATCTGGTATGGGTATGATGGTGCACTCATTCTGGAAGCATCAGATGGAGGCTCTCAGAGACCCTTGCCTAAACAGGCCAATCAAAGCTAAAAACAAAAATGAAGATAACAGACTTGAGGGAGTACATGACAAACCTCTCTTATTTCCTTGATCTTGCAACCACCTTTTCCAATAAGAGAGCCACACTGACTAGCAGGGACCACCAGTCGTAAGGTAACCGGGGGTCTACTGGCAGCTGTGCTATTGGTCATAGAGCTGCTTATGTCCTGTAAAAAAGAAGAAAATAGCTAAGAACACCAAAAAGATACATATTTATATATACAGTTAAAGTGCATAGAAGAATCATTCCTGGACTTATAAGAGACATATATGTGTGGTGATATAGTTTATATTTGATAAAAACAACCGGGAATATCAGAAAACAGAGCCATATCTCCAGCTTTTTCTGCTTGTTTCCGAGACAGGGTTTTCTTTGTAACAGTTCTGGCTGTCTTGGAACTTGCTTTGTAGACCAGGCTGGCCTCGAACTCAGAGATACTCCTGCCTCTGTCTCTCAAAAGCTGGGACTAACAGCATATATATATCATAACTATACCAAACTAAGTGAAGATTAGAATATCTGAGTCCAATGTGGTAGCACTGCCTATAATCCAACACTCAGGAAGAAAAGGTAAGATCTAGAGTTACAAGCCAGTAAGAGACACAAAACCAGAACATGTTCCCCTACCCTTCCAAATGAAACAAGACTGAGGAACTTGTTCATTGGTAGAATGCTTACCCTGAAATGAATCCCTTGCAGCAGCAACACAAAACAGGAAAAGAAACTGCAGAAGTAGCCATAACCTTGTTTTTCTTCACTTCAAAGGTACAGAGAAAAGGAACACTTCTAACAAGCCAAGGTGACCTTCCATTTGGATTACAGATGTAATTTAGTGGGAAAGCATCTGTCTAGCATGCATGAAACCAAAGGTTCTAATCATAGTACCCATAGGAAAAAAAAAAAAAAAAGTTAAGGGACTAGGGAAATTGTTCAATGGGTAAAGAAAGCTTGCTGTACAAGCAATAAGAACGTGAATCAGTTTAGATCCCTACAATCACATAAAATGCTGTGTTATGGCTATGCATGCCTGTAATCTCCCACCATTGGGTGTGAAAACAGAAGAATCCAAGAAACTAGAGGGCTGACAATATTCCAGCTCAATAAGAGACCAACCACATATTAAAGCTAAAAGGCAGAAAGAATGCAACAGAAAAGAGCTGATACCCTTCCTTTGGCCCTCGTGTATACAGTCATACTCACATGTATATACACACACATACACACAAAGTTTTGTTTAAGCAAGAGGAGGAAATTGTCAAAATTGAATCAAATAGGAATACATAAAACAACACAACCAAATTCAAACTGAATGCCCTCTTACAAAATCAATAGAAAACTAAAATGATTTAAGATCTCCTATATACTTACCACTCTACCATGAACTATACCCAGTCTCAGATTTCAATTTTCTCCATAGCAGTTTTATTTAATGAAAATACAAATATAAAGTACTATAAGCACAATGAAACCAAGTATTATATCTAAAATGCTTTGAAATAAAGTTTTGGGGTTGGCAATAGATTAAGTATAGGAGTCCATGCTTTACCAGGCATTGTGACATATGCTTTTAATCCCAGCACTCGGAGTTTAAGGCCAGCCTGGTCTACAAAGCAAATTCCTTCCACGACAACCAAGGATAAACAGAGAAACCCTTTCCCCAAAACAAAGGGAAAAAAAAAAGAGCCTGTGCATAATATGCATGATGTCTTTGATTCTAGTCCAGCAAACAGTAAAAACCCTATATTGATCAATGGCTTTCCAAAATACACTGTATCCCAAACCATAGGATTTTCTATTGTTATAACCCTTAATTTGCAGTGTGTGTATGTATGTGTAGGTGAGAGAACAGTTTGTGGAAGGTATCTCCTTCTGTGGGTCCCAGGGACTAAGCCAACACTGTCAGGTGTAAGGGCAAGTGCTTTTACCTGCTGAACCACCTCACCAGCCCAACCCCCAAAAACTTTTTAATTAATTATTCACTTTTAAGAAGTTTTTTGAGACTAGGTTTCTCTGTGTAGCCCTGTCCTGGAACTCATTCTGTAGACTAGGCTGGCCTCAAACTCAAGAGATTTGCCTGGTTCTGCCTCCTATACTTGAGATTAAAGGCACACTAACAGCACCTGGCTTCTAAACTCCTATAAAGACAAGGTCTCACTATGTAGTCCAGGCTGGCCTAGAACTCACTATGTTTATAAATGTTTAGCTTTCTGATGACATCAGTGGATTTAAAAGACTTCTTAAGAGGCTAGAATAGAAAGCTAAGGGGTCACTGGCTGCTCTTCCAGAGGTCCTGAATTCAATTCCCAGCAACCACATGGTAACTCACAACTATCTACATTAGAATCTGATGCCCTCTTCTGGCATTCAAGTATACAAGCAGAGCACTCATACATAAAATATAAATTTCTTTAAAAGGACACTTCTAATCTACATGTACAATAAGGTGTACATATTGTTTATTTTTATACAAGCCTATGAAGAACTTTTCTTCTGATATAGGGTCTTAACTATGTAGCCCAAGGCAGTCTAAAACTCAGAATTGCCTGCCATTTGCCTTCCCAGTAGCACTAGTAATTAAAAGTTTGTGCCAATATTCCAAGC
>PVIH01003551.1:135034-158375 GCA_004025045.1 Sigmodon hispidus
AAAAAAAAAAAAAAAAAAAAAAAAAAAAAAAAAAAAAAAAAAAAAAAAAAAAAAAAAAAAAAAAAAAAAAAAAAAAAAAAAAAAAAAAAAAAAAAAAAAAAAAAAAAAAAAAAAAAAAAAAAAAAAAAAAAAAAAAAAAAAAGGCAGCTTCTGACTGCAGCTCCAGACATACACGCAGGCAAAAATATCAATGCATAAAACTGTCAATTCTGGAATAACAGGGTCCTGCAGTTAAAAGTATAATATTTCTGAGTTGGAAAAAAATATTATTTTAGGGAGCATTAAATACCAACCAAATAGCAGTCTTCTGCCTATAGATCAAATGCACAATGAATTTGCATTACTGCAAAGAAGAGAATAAAGCCAAACACATAACTGTAGTGGGATTATGATATATTGTAAATATTTGTCCCACCTATGGGTTTAATAAAAGCTGATTGGCCAGAAGCAGACAGGAAGAGTGGGCAGGGCTACCAGACTAAGAAAACTCGAGAATATCTCAGAGCAGAGCAGAGAAGCCACAGAGCTGCTACGGAGACACAACAATTAAGAACAAAATCAGCAATCCTCATTTTGCTTTTAGAAACCTAGGGTTTTAACTGTAACTTTTAATTCAATATTATCAGCATCTGTTTGTACATAGTTTTTGTACATAGTTTAAAATGCAAAATGTACTGGTGTTTGGCAGGACCCTAATAAAAAACCACATTAAGCTCATTCACTCAACTGTAAAACCATCAAGGAAATAAGGCACCTTCAAAACAACTAGTAAGAACATTTTAAATAACAATGTTGGAAATCTAATCCCAATACTCAGGAAGGTGTAGGAGGAAGGTGTTGGACTTCTAGTAGTGCCAGACGTACAAAATGAGACACTTACCTCAATAAATAAAAACACCAAAATAAAACCATACCAAAGGGATGCTGAAGATGGCTCAGAAACCAAGAGCATTATCTGCTCTTCATGTGGATCCCAGTTCAATTCCCAGCACCCACATAACAGCTCACATCTGTCTGTGATTCCAGGTACAGAGCTTCAGACACCCTCACACAAACTTAGGCAAAACACCAACAAACAAAAAAATTAATGTATGTTGAGGGTATAGCTCCATTATTTAAAAAGCCTTTGACCTTGATTTTGTTTTATGCCTAGTATGGGCAGGAAAGGCAATCCTAGAGGAACTACAAACCTCTTCCAGTTTGTCAATGATCATAGCAAAGGCTTTGAAGATGGCATTAGTCGGTCCAGCCAAAGTGATGATTCTCTCAGGACAATTCCCTTCTGAGATGTTGATACGTGCACCACTCTGGATAAGAAAAAGAAACAAGTAGTTTTAATAAACAAACAAACAAAAAAAACCTCAGAAATTGTACAGGCTAGCCTGTCCTAGATAATCACACAGGCAAGAAACTGCCTAAATAAAAGATCATTTCAAATCTGTTCAATTTATCTTCAAACAACTTACTACATCTTATGGCTTTTAGAACTTTTCACAAAACTTATTTCATGTAATATTTGTCATTACAAATTAACCAGAAAATGCATTCCCCCTTTGAGCTCTACCCCTGTAATCTCTCACAGAACGTTTCCAAAGCTAGCAAATCCCAACGTTCCTTGTAACTTACCTCTTCTCGCATCTTCTTAACAGATTCTCCTTTCTGTAAGAGGAAAAGTCAAGCATGAGCTCCAACTCTCTCAGCCCAGACTGACTAAATAGTAATTAATGTTGAAGTGAAACTCCCGTACCTTTCCGATGATACTGCCAACTTCCTGCAATGAAGAAAACTAAGTATTAGTAATAGGAAATTCAGAGTTCATCATTATGAAAAGAAAATTCTAAGTGTTCAGCTAACCAACTGCTAACTATGCAAATTACCAACCCAAAGAAATAAAAAGATTTTAAGATTCATAGGAGGAGGTACTTATTGATTTCCTTACACAAAATTTCATACTGAAACTAGCAAAGAATTGAGAATCAGAATGATTAAATACCACACCTGTGTAATATGCAAATAAGGCCTGAGGATATAATATAACTCAATGGCAGTGTTTGCCTAGAAGCCCTCAGATCAATCTCCTGTACCACCAAAAAAAAAAAAAAAAAAAAAACTTCCTAAAATTATAAACTACATACAACAACATACATCAGAATATTTTACCAGCCAGCTAGGACTGTTTTTTGGCTCTAACTGCTTGTTAAGTCTCTCTTGCTCACTGAGGCTTCCTAGTAAAAGCTGTCCACTTTTTCACCACACTCCATTACAGAAGAGTGCTAAAGCCAGATGTCCCACAGTGCTAATCTGATGAGCTCCAAGATGCTTGTCTGATTTTACTGGCCCCTCCCATAGCAGCTACTATGACCCAATTTTCCAAGCTGGTGCATACCTTTCCATGCATAAGTAGCCTGATGGTGAGAGTGACATTTAATCCACCTTCAATCACACCGGTGTCCATGTCTAGTAGTTACAGGGAGATGGACTTTGAGTGGTCAAGTCTTTGGTCACTGGTGGGAGTGAAAGCCAAAACTGAAATGTAAGAATGGCCAAAATAAGAGGGGGGAAGAATAAAGAGTAATTCTTTTCCAGTTACTTTCCCTTCGCCATTTCTACTTTTATCTAATTGACTCTTTTCCTTAAGTGTTTATCAGAATATTATAAACACAACTTCATAACACTTACAGATCACATTTTGCTTCCAGTTTGCTCACTAATGATCGGGTTTCCACTGATAACTGTGATGAGAAAGACTCATTCCTTCACTGACAGTGGTTCTAAGGGAACCGTCTAAGTACACGAAGTTGTACTTCAGATGAGTATTTTTGAAAAGCATGCAAAAACAGCTGTACAAACTTTACTATAGTAAAGGCAAATTCAACTTGCTTCATACTGGGTAGCAGTTGGAAGTGAAGATAGAGTATATATGTAAAATTTCTTAGTTTTGGAGCTGGAGAGATGGCTCAGTGGTTAAGAGCACTGAGTGATCTTCCGGAGGACTGGGGTTCAATTCCCAGCACCCACATGGCAGCTCACAACTGTCTGTAGTTCCAGTTACCAGTTTCCAGTTCCAGGCAAACACCAAAGCAAATAAATAAAGGTTTAAAGAGAAAAAAATCTTAGCGTTAACAAGTTCTCAATTACAAATGTCAATGGATGATACCAAATGATTCAGTTTGGATCTGTGCATGGTGGTACATTACTGTATAACCTCAGGACTTTTAGAGGTTCTCACAGGATTCAAGGCCACCTTGGGCAAGGTATTGAGAGCCAAGTCTACTGCCAGGACTACACATTGAGACAGTCACAAAATACAAGAAAAACAATTTAGTTCAAGAATCTGAATGAAAAAAGCACTTGTCCAAGACACATTCCACAACTGATAGGGTTCCATATTCCTTCTCTGAAATTGTGTACATCTCAGTTTTTTTCATTTTTTTCTCTCTAATCAATTTTCTTTGTCCTAGTATGTTAACTTTGACTACCACACACATCCAAAATTTGTTAACTCAGGTATTCTCCCAAATACAATAAAAATGAAATAGTGGTAAAATTTTATCTCATATTTGCTTTAAAGAATCAATAGTGACAGATTACCAACCTGTGCACTCATCCTAATACAACTTTGCAATAACTACTTGTATAGACAGAGTATTTGGATTTTGATGATGTGCCTTCTCATTTAGCACATCAAACACTGATAGTTTCAAGAGTCCTGAAATTTCTACCATAGCATGTCAAGTATTCACCCCTTCAAATCAATCTCTTTATTTTGTTCCTTCGAAACACCCGTCTTCACTTTGCTGTGTATACACAATCCCCATACCCTTAAGTAAGTTTTGGTGAGTCTTTTTGTCTTGTTGAAACTGGGTCTTACCATGTATCTCAGGACTGAATGAAACTGGCTTTAACACCAGGTCAGCCTCCAGACTCTAAAACCCATCTGCCTCTGCATCCAGTTCAAACTCTAAACATTTTTAAAGCCCTTTAAGTGGTTGTCACACCACTCTGTGTATATGGTAAAGTGTCTTCTGGCTACTTTAGGATGTTAAGTGATTACATAAATGCATCCCAAACCACATCAGTCCCTTACTTCGAGAAACAGTTTCTTGCTGTCAAAAGCCTCACAAATCAACATATCTCATTCATGGAAAAACAATAACAATGCTAATTTTTTCCATCAAATATATGGTATTAACTGGGTAACTTTATTTCCATATCCCTATTCAAATTTATTAAACCATTTTTCAAATACAGTAATACAAGTTCCATGGGACAAGAAAACCAAAAACCTATCTACAAAACCATTTAAGTAAAATACGAAGATGCATTTTTCTTTTAAAAACTCCAAGCCCTCTTTCTCTAATCAGAGAAACCTCTGTGTCTTCCTCTCCTGAGTAGGTCAATCTATGTGTAGTACCCCATCCCGGGAATCCAGCTGTTAATCCTGCAGTCAATTACCCCTCTATAAATAGCTCGGTCTGGTTTATAGCGGCAGGCATTTTGTAATTTCAAAATTCGTTACCCGAGAGAACGTCAGAGTAATTCGCTAACTGGGAGTCTGCCTACCCTTTAACTCTGCAGCCCCCCCCCAGCTCCCTTCCCCCCACCACGGTCATCCAAGCATTTTCCAATTTAAAAAAAAAAAAAATAAGCCGCCCCCCCCCTTAACTAGGAGGGGGAAGAAAATAAACGGTTCGGTCGGGGGGGGCGCTGTGACCCAGGGGGAGGGGCCGGCCAAGTAGCGCCTCCTCGTGTGGCTGCGCCAGCGCCTGACCCCCGCGGGGAGCCGCGCTCACCCGCCTGGCCAGCAAGCTGCCCATCGCCTCCCCCACCCGCCTCGACCAACAAATCCACCGCCGCCCCCCCTGCCGCGCGAGCGCGCGCACCCTCCCCGAGTCCTGCGCAGCCGCCACCGGGAAAAGGGGGGGAGGGGGGGCAGGCTTTGCGCGAGGCCTACTAGGCCGCACCAGAGCCAGGGCCTCGCGTGAATGGACGGCCTGCAAGAGAGAAGTAGTGGACGCTCAAGAGAGACTACGAAAGGCCGAGGCTCCACACTATGAGCCGGAGTCCCGCAAGAAAGATGACACGACAGAAGCTACTGCTGGGGGCGGAGGAGAGGATTTTTTTGAAGCTTACCTGGAGGCGCGAGTCGACGGAGGGGAAAAGGGGAGCGGGCGGGAAGGGGAAGGGCGGGCGGGAGGCCGGGGGCGGAACAATAGGGGCGGGCGGGAAGGCGAGGGGGGCCCCGCGAGCGGGCGGAGGAGGGGGGGTGGAGGAGGAGGAAGGGGGAGAGAGACCCCGGGGCGGGTGGAGGGCGGCGGAGGGCGGGCGGGCGGGCGGAGGGCGGGCGGGCGGGAGAGGGCGCAGGCTGCGGCTGCTCCGGCTGCTGCCTCTGCTGGTCTGGGAGGGGGACGGGGCGGAGCGGGCCGCTTTCAACCCCGCGCACCCTTCGACCCCGGAAGCGCTAACCGCCCCGGGGGCCGGCGAGTCGACTGCGTCGTCCACACCTTCCCCACGCACTGCGGACGACCTTCCCCGAAGCCTAGAGCGGCTCCTTGGACAACGTCGGCACCAGCGAGACAACGGCGGGGAAGCAACGGTGAGGTGTTGGATAGAGCGGCAGCGTAGAGGTGCGGAGATAGCTAGTGGCCTCTAGTGGGCAAGCCGGAAAGCTCAGGCCTCAATGCAAATTGAGGTGGCCGTCGCCATGGATCAACTACAGAGGAGGAAAAGGGATGGGAGGGAAAGGAAAATCTAGTGGTTTAAAAAAAAAAAAAAAAACTAACCGCCAGGCTGAAAGTATCACACAAACTGCTTACTCTAAAAACAATAATCCCGTTTAGTAAGTGTGGAAGAAATGAAAACATCACTATTCTGCAGCCCAGAGTACTAAGTCAGGCAATAAAAATTATAGTGAAGAATTGCACGTAAGAAGAATGCTCTTAAACCGGGCGAGGTAGACACAGGCTGACCTCTAGAGTTCGAGGCCAGCCTAATCTGCAGAGCAAGTTTTAGGACTACATAGAAACCGTGTCTTTAAAGAAAAAGGAGAGGAAAAAGAAGAAGTTCTTAGATGTTTTACGGAATGGAGTACGAAGGTGGTGCTAAATGTCACTACACAGATTATTTTCAAACTGTTACAGTAGCAGTAACTTGAAATGGAAGAGATCTGACAAGTTACCACCTTAACCAACTTAAGCAAACAAACTTCATCACTAGTATTACAACTTTGATAATGTGAGATGCTTGATGAGATAAGAGAAGATCTATCTTACTATACTTCTTGAGTAGAATTCCTGCCAAAAATGGTCCATCTTCTTATTAGGTCTAATTTGTCATTTACAGGGACAAGGGAACAAATTAAACATCAGTAGTTGTAATGGATGAGTAGCAGTGGTTAATGCCTTTAATCTCAGAATTGGGAGGCAGAGGCAAGGAATCTCTGTGAATTGGAAACCCAAACTGTCTCAAAAGAAAGAAAGGAAGAAAATCTTCAGCCAAGCACAATGAGTAATGCAAGCCCATAATCCTAGCACTAAAAAAGTTAAGGAAGACAATGGTGAATCCCAGGACATCCTGAAATACAAAGCAATACTGTTTTATTGTTGTTGCTTTTTGGTTTTTAAAAAACATTTGAAAACCCAAAATGTTACATACTCCTGGTTTCCTTAAAAAAGCAATAAACTTTTTTTAAAAAATATTTAACTTTACTGTGTTTTGTTTTGGTGTGAAGGTGTCAGATCCCCTGGAACTGGAGTTAATAAGACAGTTATGAGCTGCCATGTGGGTGCTGAAAATTGAACCTGGGTCCTCTGGAAGAGCAGTCAGTGTTCTTAACTGCTGAGCCATCTCTCCAGCAAGGCGAAAGGGCACCTTTTAGGAGAAGTCAATTCTCTTCAACCAGGTGGGTCCTGGAGATGAGACTCAAAACACCTGGCTTCATGGCAAATGTCTTTTCCATCTTGCTGAGTCATTTCACTGGCCCTTAGAGCTGGGGAGATTCCTCTCCCAGTAGTTAAAACACTGATTGTTCTTCCAGAGGATCAGGGATCCATCTCCAAAAATCAAAGGGTCTCACACTGTCTATAAACTCCAACTACATAGGATACAGCGCCCTCTTCTGGACTCTACAGGCATTACATGCTAATGGTACACATACATCACATCACAGGCAAAAACACACACACATTAAATAAACAAACAAAACCGGTAAATCTGTCAGGTGGCACATGCTTTTAGTTTCAGCACTCTGGAGGCAGAGGCAAGCAGATCTTTTTGAAGTCAGCCTGGTCCACATAGCAAGTTCCAGGACAGTCAGAGGTACATAATTCCCTGAAATGACAACTGACAACTTCAGGGATTTAATGCCCTCTTCTGGACCTCTAGGGCACCTACACTCTAAAGTATACATAACATGACCACTGTACATACACACACATAAGGACACATAAATTTAAATATCTTCTTTCTTGTTTTGAGATAGAATTTCTCTGTGTAACCTCCTTGGCTGTCCTGAAACCCACCCTGTAGTCCAGGCTGGCCTCCAATTCACAGAGAGATCCATCTACCTCTGCTTTCCAGTGCTAGGATCAAAAGTGTACTATCACACACAGCTGGCTTTTTGCCATTTAAAAAAAAATACTTTTATGTGTATTGGTGTTTTGTCATGGGTTTTAGGTCCCCTGGAACAGGAGATAGACAGTTGTGAGCTGCCACGTGGGTGCTAGGAATTAAACCCAGGTCCTCTGGAAGACCAGCCACTGCTCTTAACTGCTAAGCCATCTCTCTAGCCCCTGGCTTTTGCCATTTCTAAAGAGTACTTTTTCGAGACAGAGGAAGGCAGATCTGTGATGTGTACTCTACATAGGGAGTTCCAGGCCAACCTGGGCTACATAGTAAAGCCCTCTTTTTAAAAAATATGAACAAGGGCACCAGGGAGGTAGAGGCAGGGAAATCAAGTCTAATGCTAGCCCAGCTACCCAACAAATTCTAGGCCATCCTTAAGTACCCAAAATGAGCCAGTAGGTGGTGCCCCACACCAGTAATCCCAGCACTCCAGAGTCAGGGACAGGAGAAACTCTGACTTTGAAGCCAGCCTGGTCCCCACAGTGAGTTCCAGGATAGCCAGAGTGACATAATAGAGCCATCTCAAAAAACAAAAACAGGACTGGGAATGTATTCAGCAAATAAGCTGCCTAAAATGCACAAATCCCCCTGGACCAATAAAATTTGGACCCTGAGAGCTCACTAGACAACCAATGTAGCCAAAATGTAGGCTTCAGGACCCTGTTTCAAGGGAATAAGGTAGAGATCAATAAAGACACCTGAAGTCTTACTCTGGCCTCCAAATTTTCACATATATAAATACACAAGCACTACAATAATGCACACACGTACACACAGTAAAATGGCACCACATGCACCTGTAATCTCATGGTAGTTTACATAGGCAATTCCAGAGAGCCAAGGACACATAAACGCAGTAAAAAATAAGATTGGTTGAACTGACTACAATGGTGCTTCACATTTAGTTCCTGCATCCAAGCTGAGACGCCAGAAAGACCATGAGTTCAAGGTCAGCCTAGAGTATGTAAGAATACCAACCCTGCAACCAGGCATGATGACTGATGCCTGTAATCCCAGCACTCTGGAGACAGCAGCAGGTAGATCTGTTTGAGACTGCCTGGTCTACATAGTGAGTTCAAGGCCATGAAAAGCTACATAGACGGGGCTGGAGAGATGGCTCAGCGGTGAAGAGCACAGGCTGCTCTTCCAGAGGACCTGGGGTTCGATTCCCAGCACCCACATGGCAGCTAACAACTGTCTGTAGTTCCAGTTCCAGGCAAACACCAAGGCAAATAAATAAATAAATAAATAAATAAAGTTTTTTAAAAAAAAAAAAGAAAGAAAAGCTACATAGACAATTAAAAAATAAAAACAAGCAGCCTCCAGTTACCTGCTATACAGGAGCACTGCCTTTTCTCTTGAATGTGATGTGATGTCTATTATTGTATGTGATGTCTATTATTGTCTTGTATGTGATGTCTATTATTGTCTTGTATGTGATGTCTATTATTGGCCGTCAACTTTACTACATCTGGATTAACTAAAACCCAAGCAGTTGGATGAACCTGTAATGAATTTTTTTCTTAATTAAATCATTTAATTTTTTAATATTTATTATTTTATGTGAATTGGTGTTTTGCCTGCATGTATATCTGTGTAAGGGTGTCAGATCTTGGAATTACAGACAATTGTTAGCTGCCATGTGGATGCTGGAAATTGAACTCAGGTCCTCCAGAACAGCTAGTGTTTTTAACCACTGAGCCATCTCTCCAGCCCCATTTTTTAAATTTTTACAATTTTATGCAAAAACCTTTTTCCCATACCAACCTGAAAACTTATTAAATATTTATGTATACACAAGCTCTATCTGCATGTACACCTTTATGCCAGAAGAAGACATCATATCCCACAAGAGATGGTTGTGAGCCACCATAGAAATTGAACTCAGGACCTCTGAGCAGCCAATGCTCTTAAATCATTTGAAATGAGATGTACATTTTTTTCCAGGATGGCTTCAAACTCAAGAGATCTACCTGCCTCTGCCTCCCAAGTGCTGGGATAAAAGGTATGTCATCAGCACCCCCACCTGGGCCACATCCTCTGGTGATTGCCTATTTACCTGACATGGAAGAATGAAGCTCTCACTCTGCCTTCTTACTTTCTGGCAAGTCTGTTCCTTCACTGGGATTAGAACCAACTTTTGGGATTCTGGTTTATGCTGGACCATCCAGCCTCATGGACTGAACAACTTCTGGATTCTTGGAATCTTAGACAGCCATTGATGGACTACACACTGGCTGGACCACAGCCTATAGCCATTCTAATAAATTCCATTACATATCTTATTTTTTTTTCTCTAAGTTCTGTTCCTCTAGAGAATCCTAATACACTAATAAAATATATTCTACTTTTAAGATCTTTTTATTTATTATGCACGCAATTTGCAGAAGAAAGTACCAGATATCATAGATGATTGTGAGCCACCATGTGGTTGCTGGGAATTGCACTCAGGACTTCTGGAAGAGCAGTCAGTGCTCTTAACCTCTAAGCCATCTCTCCAGCCCCATAAAATATATTCTGAACTGAGAGAATACAAACAAATCTGGGCATGGAATGTAAACCCAGTTATTAGAAAGTTTACCTACCAAGCACAAAGCCCAGCCTGGGTTTAGGCCCCAACACTATATAAAACCAGACATGTTGGCACACATCTGTAACCATGGCCCTGAGTGGACAGAAAATTATCTGAAAGATGTCAATTGTTGACTACATAGTGAGCTTGAGGTTTGAGCTACATGAGACCATCAACTAGTTTTTTTGTTTTTGGAAATAAAGCTGAGTGATAGTGGTGGTGGTACACGCCTTTATATCCCAACACTCAGGAGGCAGAGGCAGGCGGATCTCTGAGTTGTCTATAGAGCAAGTTTCAAGACACCCAGGACTACACAGAGAAACCCTCTCTCTCAAAAAAAAAAAAAAAACAAAAAATGTGTGATGATGAAGAGATGGATCTGTGGTTAAGAGCACAGGCTGCTCTTCCAAAGGGTCTAAATTTTTTTTAATATTTATTTTTATGTTATGTGAATTGGTGTTTTGCCTGCATGTGTAACTGTGTAAGGGTGTCAGATCTTGGAATTACAGACAGTTGCTAGCTGCCATGTGGATGCTGGGAATTGAACTCAGGTCCTCCGGAAGAACACTCAGTGCTCTTAACTACTGAGCCATCTCTCCAGCCCCCAAAGGGTCTAAATTTGATTCCCAGAGACTCACAATGGTCTGTAACTTCAGTATCAGAGGGTGCTATGCCCTCTTCTGATCACCATAGGAACTGCGTGTACATAGTGCATGCATACATGAAGACCTGTACACATTAAAATAAATTGAAATATATGTATACATGTGTGTATATATATATATATATTAAGCATCTTATTAAGTAGATGAAGGACAGAATCAGTGTGTGTGTGTGTGTGTATGTGTATATATATATATATATATATATATTAAGCATCTTATTAAGTAAATCAAGGACAGAATCACAAAGTTCTCCCTTAAAGTTGATGAGTAACCAAAGATTTAAAGACCTCTGTAGCATCCTGGGCATGGTGGCATACTTCGTTAATCCCAGCCTTAGAAGGCAGGGCAGGTAGATCTCTGTGAGTTCAAGTCTAGTCTGGTCTACATATTGTTGAATTCAGGCCAGTCACGGATATATACCATTTTGAAGAAAACCTCTGTAGCAAATGAAAATATATGCTGTTCGGTGGTGGTGGTAGACAGTTATAATCCCAGAACTCAGGAGGCAGAGGCTAGCCTGGTCTACAGAGCAAGTTCCTAGACAGCCAGGGCTACATAGAAACACCAAGTCTAAATAATGTATTTGCAGGCTCCTTAGTAAAAATGACACTCCAAGCTAGGGATGTAACTCAGTAAAGTGCCTGCCTAGCAGGCTCAGGCTGAGTGCAGGCCCATAAACAGGGTGTGGTAGCTCATGCTTATGACCCTAGCACTCTGAATATAGAAACAGGAGGAGCAGTATATCAAGGTAACCTTTGACTACATAGTGAAGCCTGGGTGATATGAGACTCTCAGAAGAAAAAAAAAAAAAGTGGTAAACTTTAAAAGTAACCCAGGGAGTTGAGCCCATTCAAGGTAATGGCACAGGTGAGCAGAGCCTGGGAGAGTAGCTTTTATTCGGACTTAGAGCCATCTGAGATAACATATTGAACAGACTAGCTTCCAAAACTTCCCAGCAGTTTTGCAATCAATAAAAGGCCTGCTGGGAACATAGTGGCCACTGAATCACTCTAATGTGCCATCATTACAAAAGGACAGGTTTTCATCACAAATTTTCACAAACCCTGGTAGTAAGGATTACAAAAGAAAATGAAAAAGAAAACTGTCTTCACCATTTAAGCCCAGAGGTCTCACCATCTTAGAAAGACATTTCCCCCGCTGACCTCATCAACTACGATAATATCAAGCAGGGAGAAGGCAACTTTTGCTAGCCCATGGCAACCTTCCCATTCTCCCTAGACAGCCAGGGCTCAACAGCAAGGGGAGGCAAGGCACAGGTAGGAGCAGGGCAGGGGGCAGAGGGCTAATCTCCGCTGTACAAGACGACAGCTGAAGCTTGATGGAGAGCGGAGGTCCCGGGACTTGAGGGGAGGGGTGTCCGGGCCCTGCATTCAGTCAGAGTCACTGCTGGAAGAGGAGGAGGAGGAGGAAGAGGAATGCTGCGGGGAGAAAGGACATAGCATCAGATCCAAATAACCTCTGGTCACCCCTAGGGCTATCTTTGATACCCCATCTTTCCGCCCAAGTATCTAGTGCGCAGGCGTCTTATGCCTTCCATATACCGGCAGGGATTACATTGTCCTCAACCACTGCACAGAACTGAACATGTTGCCTTCGGATGAGTTTGGAACAATTGCCACCTTATAAGTCCCTGCAAATTAGTTAGTTACAAGGACCTAAGAGAGGGTAGAGACAACAGTGTGGGTGATGTTGTACCACTAAGCCCCACTAGGGGGAGATCGTGGGGGAAGCTGGGAGATAGACGGCTGGAGAAATCCCATCCATGGAACCATACAGACATATCTCCACCAACTACCAGTAAACACATTTTTAAACTCCCCAGGGCTTTCTCCTTTATTCAGTCTCTCTTTCTTCCTTTTCTCCTCACATTTCTACCAAAGCCCTAGAATCAGAAACTAGAGCCCAAATCCAGGCATAAAATCTAACTGAAGCTTGGAGACCAGGCCCTCAAGGAAACTCCCAGCTTCTATAATAAGAATTAGCATTCCTGTGGAAGGAAGATTTAAAAAAAAAATTTTAAAAAAAACCTTCTACCCCAGGCTTTGTTGGAGGCGGAGTCACAGAAGGAACACCTAGGTTATTAACAACACCCTGGGAATTACTAGAGAGTAAAAAAAAAAAAAAAAGAAAAAAACCCTGGAACTAAGGCCATGTTTACCATTCTGTTAATTATTATATGTGGTTTTGCTTTGTCAAAAGACTGACTTAATTGACAATTACTCAACCTCAGTGGGTGTGTCCAGTTTGCCAAAGGATATACCTGGAGGGTCTTGACTTCAGAGAGAAAGGATTTCTGGGAAAGACTTAGGCAAAGAAGGGAGAGGGCTTTGGGTTCTGATATCCTCCAAGGCTTTGCTTTTCCTTCTCAGAACTAAGAGATCTGATGCCTCAATATTATTAGATGCCTTAGAAGGATTCCTTTACATAAAGGAAAAGTCATCTGCCAAAATAGCGACTGCTCTCTCCCTCCATCACAACCCACAAGGCACTTTCCCAACACCCTCCATGCCCCACCCGGCTCACTCTGGTCCCTTTGATGGACACACACACACACACACACACACACACACACACACACACACACCCCGATCCAGAGGACACTGACCTTTCCATGTTTGTGGTGTTTGTGCATCTTTTTGTGCGCTTTCTTCATTTTCTTCCTTGTCTTCTTGTCTATTACTGTTCCTGGGCCTACCATGCCAGGAGCCAAAGGATTCACGGGGCACATGCCAGGAGCAGGTGGTGGGAACGGGGGAGGGTAGGGACCTGAGGGCTGGTATCCTGGACATCCTGGTCGTGGTACAGGATAAGGGGGCCCACAAGGGGGAAAAGCTGGGTTTCCCTGGGGAATTCCTGGAGGACAGGGGCCAGGAGGAAAGGCAGGATTAACAGGTGGTGGGCAGGAAGGATTGGGACCTCCTGGGCATATGACTTGGGGTGGACATGGATTAGGTCCTGGGAAGAAAAAAAAAGAGAGAGAGAATAAAGATTAGAACTTCCCAGAACCTCTGTCAACAAATAACAAAATTTACTACTTTTTGTGGCTGGAAAGATAGCTCAGAAGTTAAGAGCACTGGTTGCTCTTGCAGAGGTCCTGAGTTCAACTCCCAGCAACCACATGGTGGCTCACAACCATCTATAATTAGATCTGGTACCCTCTTCTGATCTGCAGGCAGAACACTGTCTACATAACAAATAAATAAATCTTTAAAAAAAAAAACTAAAAAGAAAAAATAAATACTGCTTTTCTTAATACTTATGGAAAGGGAAAACTTGGTAGCAGTGGTCCAAGACTTTGGGGAAAAGGGCATTGTAGATCCAGAAATTGGTGGCTCCATTGCAAAATCTGGGTGAGCAGAGGAGAACCCCTAAGTACTTACCAGCATTAGGATTCCACATGCTTAGATGTTAGCTCCAGCCTAAAAAGGAAAAGCAGCAAAAATCTGAAAAGTCCCAGGAGGGGAAGAGGATTTTTCTAGAGTCCAAGCCCCACCCTCCAACCTCTGCCTCACAAAGGCTCATAAAGGCTCTGACTAATAGAAACACTAAGGGGTGGTGGACCACACCCTTTAGTTCCTGCTGTGAGCAGAGGCAATCCGATCTCTGAATTGAGGGCCAGCCTGGTCTACAGGGCAAGTTCCAGGGCAGCCAGGGCTACACTGAACAACCTTGTCTAGAAAGGTAAACAAACAAATCCTTCCTCTTTCCAGCGCCTAGTAGCCTACTCTAGCCCAGGGTCAAACACCACAGGAATTCTATTCCCAAGGCCTCCCCAACTTTCACTATCTCAAGCCACACCTGGAGGCTCTCCCCAACACTCATTTACCTTTTAAAGAAAGGGGATGTCTTTAACCACTGCAGTGAGAGGGGAATTCAAAAGCACCTACACTCCCTGAGGACACTCCGGGGAACCTCTGACCCAGAGCTTAGAAAATGGGCAGCAAGAGAAAGCTCCAGGACCTTAAACATTTAGATAAGGGGACACACACACACACACCACACACCACGCACACACCTCACACACCCCAACACAGACACTACACACACCTCAACACACACACCTCAACACACACACACACCACACACCCCAACACACACACTACACCCCAACACACACACTACATCCCAGCACGCACACTACATCCCAACACACACATTACACCCCAACACACACACCACACACACCCCAGCACACACACGCACCACACCCCAACACACGCACCACACTCCAACACAACAAACACACACCCCAAACAAAAAAAGGGCAGAGTTCCTAGTTCCCAGATGCAAACAGAACCCTGTCCCCAGGTAAGAGGAAAAAAAGAATTAGAGAGGCCAGATGCCCCGTCTGTCACCTTCTAAAGA
Organism: Sigmodon hispidus; assembly: GCA_004025045.1. Taxonomy (NCBI): domain Eukaryota; kingdom Metazoa; phylum Chordata; class Mammalia; order Rodentia; family Cricetidae; genus Sigmodon; species Sigmodon hispidus. The sequence continues at coordinate 150,281 of PVIH01003551.1, forward strand.
CCGCCAGGCTTGTCGCAGTCCTCTTTACAATCTGAGTCCTCACTTCCTGGTCACCCCTATTCATTCTATGCTTCTGCACCGCCCCTGTGACCTATTATGTGGTCACTCGGCATGATGATTGGAGAACTAACCTGTCAATCGCTGTGGTCAAACTAAACTGTAAGGAAACGATTGCTCAAGCCTTGAGGCGGAGCCTTTGGGGAAGCATTGCGTGATGAAATATAGACACACAGATGAAATACAGAAACACAGCAGAAATGTTCTAAAGGGCAGAGCCGGGGGACGGCAAGCTGCAAGCAAAGACCCTGAGCCACCAAGATAAACTCTAATTGGTTTATTGATTTTTTTTAATTTAAGTAGATTCATGCATATGAGTGTTTCGCCTGAATGTATGTATGTGCTTGGTGAGAGCAGAGATCAAAAGAGGTCATCAAATCCCCTGGAATTGGAGTTGCTGATGGTTGTGGGCAGCTACGTGAATACTGGGAACTGAACCCATAGTATGCAGGCTGGAGAGATGGCTCAGCGGCTAAGAGCACTGAACCCATAGTATGCATGAGAAACAAGTGCTCTCCCTTCCCTGTCGTTGATTTTAGGCTACAGGTCAGTGAGTATATTAGGTGTTTTGTTGTTGTTGTTTGTTTAAAAAAAAAAAAAAAAAAGAAAAGAAAAAACAAAGGCGGTGCAAGCCTAGTGTGGTAGCTTCTGGTGGACAGCCAACCCTACTTAAAACTACAGAGAGAAGTCCAGCAGTGGAGAGCGCACAGTGTACACCTTTAGGGAGGCAGAGCCAGGCAGATCTCAGAGTTCAAGCGCTTGGTCTACATACAGATCAAGTTATAGGATAATGTGGTTTAGATTAGATTAGAATCTAGGGAGGGTGGAGGGTGGAGGCAGAGCTGGGTCTAGGTGCTGCTGAGTCCCAGCCCCAAGCCTCAATATTGCCAGCCTGTGGAAAGCAAAGACACATTTTTTTTTTTTTTTTTTTTTTTTTTTTTTTTTTTAGGTTTATTTATTATGTATTCAGTGTTCTGCCTGCATATATGCTTGCAGGCCACGAGAGGGCACCAGATCTCATTACAGATAGCTAACTCAGGACCTCTCTGGAAGAACAGTCAGTGTGCTCTTAACTGCTGAGCCATCCCTCCAGCCTGCAAAGACACATTCTTGAGGGAAAGACAGATTTCCTAATCTCTTACAAAACTTCTTGATGTTTCATTGCTCTGTCCTATGCGGGGTTGCTTGAAACAAAAACCTAGGTCATCCTTTTGTTGTTTAATTCTTGAGACAGGATTTCACTATGTAGCACAGGCTGGCCTCAAACTTACAACAGCTCCCCTCGCTCAGCTACACCATTTGCTCTAGGTCACCCACCATGCATCTTTCTCTTTCACCCTAACCCCAATGCTGTTCTCTTTTTGTCTCACAAATACATCTGGAATCCCTCCACTGTCTTCCTTGCCTCCAGCCTGAATCTTCTGGATTGCTACAATTGACCCTTTGTCTGGCTGGCTGGCTGGCTGGCTGGCTGGCTGGCTGGCTGGCTGGTTGGCTAGCTGGCTGGTTGGTTGTTTGGTTGGTTGGTTGGTTGGCTGATTGGTTGGTTGATTGGCTGGCTGTCTGGCTGGTTGGTTGGTTGGTTTTGGTTAGCCCTGTGCAGCACACAATATTTAAGGACTGCTTATTTATCTTAAGCATATTATCTGTAAGATGAGTTACAGAGCCATGAATGGGTGGGTAGCACTTCCCTGTAACCCCAAAAGGAGTTAAGTAGGTGTCAGCCGACAGATATGGAGTTTAAAATCACCTTGTCAACTACTACATGTCAAGATCAAGATTAGCCTGAGCTATATGAGACCTGATCAGTTACATTCTAAATCTAAATTAATGTAATTCAATTGTAAGAGGATTGCATAACACATACCATATATTATTTTTGGTTTTGCTTTGTTTGAGACAGGAATTCCCTACGTAGTAATGGCTGGCCTGGAGCTTGCTATAAATACCAAACTTACAACATTCCTCCTGGTGCTAGAATTATAGTCATATGTCACCATATCCTGTCCTTCCTTCCTCCTTCCTTCCTTCCTCCCATTCTTCTTTCCTTTTTTCTCGTGGAGAGAAAGAGTAAGAAAGGGGTCCCAGTATGCTCAGTATGTAACCAGGCTCTTCCTGTTTCAGCCTTCCAGATGCTGCAGTCATAGATTCATGTCATTGATTCCAGTGAACTGGCAAATTAATGTTGGGTTGATTGACTGAATTGGCAGGGTCTTTCTGTATAACCCAGGCTGGCTTTGGATGAGAAGCTATCTTTATCTCATCTTTATGCTTGGGCTAAAGGTGTTCACCACTACTGTGGGACCTAGGACAGCTTGGCTACACTGCTGCCATGACTGGCTTGATAGGAACCAGCTAAAAGACAGGCCCAAGCCTCAGTTTACTGGTGGGTACTCTTAGATGCTGGAATAATAGGAGTGAGCCAGCACATATTTGCTAGGATTACAAATATGTGCATCAGCACATCTAAGTCTAACAGGTTTTTCAGTGATAGAGATGAAAACATGTGAAGCAAGTGTTAAACTACGTTTAAAAATGCCCTTTATAGGGGCTGGAGAGATGGCTCAGTGGTTAAGAGCACCGTCTGCTCTTCCAGAGGACCCGGGTTCGATTCCCAGCACCCACGTGGCAGCTAACAACTGTCTGTAGTTCCAGTTCCAGGCAAACACCAAGGCAAATAAATAAATAAAGTTTAAAAAAAAAAAATGCCCTTTATGGGTTGGGTGGAGTTTATTTTACCGGTATGGGTGTGGTTTTGTTTTATTTGGTTGGTTTTGTTGTTTTGGCTTTTCTTTTTCTTTTTTTTTTTTTTCCTATTTTACTCACCCACAAGTCTTATTTTCTTTTTATTATTATTATTATTATTATTATTATTATTATTATTATTATTTTGGCTTTTCAAGACAAGATTTCTCTGTGTGAGTTTCGAGACAGCCAGAGAACTCACTCTGTAGACCAGACTGGGATTCAAACTCACAGAGATCCATCTGCCTCTGCCTCTGAGGCAGGTAGATACCCTCAGAAGTCAAAAGAGGGTATCAGATTCCTCTGGGACAGGAGCTGTGAGCATTCATGTGTGTGCTGGAGGTTGAATCCAGTTCTTTTGGAAGAGCAGCCAGTGCTCTTTTTTTTTTTTTTTTTTTTTTTTTTAAAGATTTATTTATATTGTATACAGTATATAGAAGAGGGTACCAAATGTCATTATAGATGGTTGTGAGCCCCCATGTGGTTTTGCTGGGAATTGAACTCAGGACCTCTGGAAGAGCAGTCAGTGCTCTTAACCTCTGAGCCATCTCTCCAGCCCCGCAGCCAGTGCTCTTAACCCCTGAGTCATCACTGAGTCAGGCTCATAAACACTTTCAATGGTTAGAAACCTTTAATTATCACTTAAAAGCTGTGCAACTTTACACACATTCTGAACTTTTCCAGTCTTTAGTTCCCTCCTGTGCACAGGGGGCAAGAGGACCGTCATAGAAAGTACAAGCAGACTGAGCAGAGCTATGGTATAAAGAAATTTTAAACATTATTCTGAAAGGGACTAGCAAGGTGGCCTAGCAGGTAATGACACACACTGCCAAGCTAGACACCCTCAGTTCAGTCCCAGGACCCACAGGATAGAACAGACTCCTGAAAATTGTCCTCCGACAGGCATACTCACTTGAGAGGCTAAGGCAAGAGGTTCTCAAGTTGAGGTCAACCTGGACTACTGAACTACATAGCAATCCAGGTTACAGAGTAAAATCTTGTTTTGTACTAAATAAGTAAAAAACAAAGTGGTGTTTAGCTTAGAAAAGGAATAAGCATGTAATAAAGGGATTTATCTAGCTATCACCAAAAAGAAGAAGGAAGAGGAGGAGAAGCAAAGAGAGAAAAAGAAAAAGAAAAAGAAAAAAGTAGGTATGGTGACCTGTAATCCCAGCACTTTGGAGGTACAGGCTGAAGGATCAGGACTTCAAGGTCATCCTTGATGACACACAGGAGTTTGAGGCCACCCTGGGCTACATGAGACCCTGTCTATAAATAAAATGATCAATAAATGAAGTACTTCACAACGAGGCATAAAAGCCCGGCCCTCAGTTCTCCACAGTCCCTCCCTCCCCTCTGTCACTTTACCCCTTCTACACTTTTTTTTTGGGGGGGGACAGAACCTTACACTTAGTCTAGGATGACCTCAAGCTTTCTAAGAAGCCAAGATGAGCTTGAACTTTTATAAATATTTAAAACAAATTTTATTAGGTGTGATGGCTATTCTTGGTTGTCAACAACTACATCTGGAATTAACTAAAATAAAAAAAGGGAGGGCATACCTATGAGAGATTTTTTGCTTAATTTGAAGTAGGTGGATGTTTAAGCCAAACCCTCAGGTGGGAAGACACACCTTGAATCTGGGCCACACCTTCTGCTGGAAGCAGGTAAGGACTTGAGAGAAGGAAACTTTTACTTTTTGCTTGCCATCACCTTGCTAGCAAGTCCATTTCTTTTTTTTTTTTTTTTTTTTTAACTTTATTTATTTGCCTTGGTGTTTTGCCTGGAACTACAGACAGTTGTTAGCTGCCATGTGGGTGCTGGGAATCGAACCCTGGCCCTCTGGAAGAGCAGAGGGTGCTCTTAACCGCTGAGTCATCTCTCCAACCCCACAAGTCCATTTCTTTGATGACATTAAATCCTAATTTTTCAGGATTCCAGGATATACTGAAGACCAATGGAAACATCCAGTCTGTGGACTGAGCAACTATTAGGTTCTTGGACTTTCTGTTCACAGCCAGCCATTGTTGGACTACAGCCTGTAAATCATTCTAATAAATTATCTTTATATCTATATCTGTAGTGGGATTCACACAGGAACCAAACAGGAAGCAAGGTCAGTGTGTGCTGGGTCTCACTGTGGTCTGGTCACACCCTATTCAGGGTCCTGATACCCCAAAGCTATGCCTCTATACGTACTTAGCCTACTTAACGCCTAAATCCGGCTACATATATCTATATGGATGGATGGATAGATGCATTCTTTAGATTCTACTATGACAGAGAGCTTTGACTAACACATTAGGGTAAAGGGAAATTTTCCCTTTTTTTTCCTCTGCCTCCTAAGTGTTTGGGCTAAAGGTGTTCACCACTACTGTGGGACCTAGGACAGCTTGGCTACACTGCTGCCATGACTGGCTTGATAGGAACCAGCTAAAAGACAGGCCCAAGCCTCAGTTTACTGGTGGGTACCACCCCCAGGAAAACTAGTCCCACACAGGAAAGGGCCAATGACCATGCCAGGAGAAAACATCTAATGTTCCAGAGGAAACCTAACATTCCAACCATTATAGGTATTACCAGATGTCCTTTAGCCCAGCAAACACCTGTTTTCCTTTTCTTTTTTTTTTTTAACTTTATTTATTTATTTGACTTGGTGTTTGCCTGGAACTGGAACTACAGACAGTTGTTAGCTGCCATGTGGGTGCTGGGAATCGAACCCGGGTCCTCTGGAAGAGCAGACGGTGCTCTTAACCGCTGAGCCATCTCTCCAGCCCCCCTGTTTTCCTTTTCTTAAAGACACTCCTAAAGGGCTGGAGAGATGGCTCAGCGGTTAAGAGTACTGACTGTTCTTCCAGAGGACCTGAGTTCGATTCCAGCATCCACATGACAGCTAACAACTGTCTGTAATTCCAAGATTTGACACCCTTACACAGTTATATATGCAGGAAAAACACCAATTCACATAAAATAAATATTTTTTAAAAAAAAGACACCCCCTAGACAAATGTCAGTGAGTCAGGGTCCTGGACCCTGAAAATCTCCCTTATAAAACCCCACCTTGGGGCTGGAGAAATGGCTCAGTGGTTAAGAGCACTGACTGCTCTTTCAGAAGACCCTGGTTCAATTCCCAGCATCCACATGACAGCTCACAACTGTCTCTCACTCCACTTCTAGAGGAAGACATATATGCAAGCAAACCACCAATGCACATAAAATAAAAATAAATAAATCATTAAAAAAAAAAAAAAAAACTCACCTTGTTCCCGGACTGGGCACTTTCTTTGCTTTAACAGTCTCCTGGACAGACAGAGAGCCTAAGCTTAAGCTTGGATAAAAGCTCTTTGCTTTTGCATAGGGATTTGGATTCCATTACAGTCTTTTGGGGAGACTCCCGAGATCTGGTCATAACAACTACCACCTGGTGAAAATTTTACTCCTTTTTTTTTTAATATTTCTTTTTTTAAAAAACTTTATTTATTTATTTATTTATTTATTTATTTATTTATTTGCCTTGGTGTTTGCCTGGAACTGGAACTACAGACAGTTGTTAGCTGCCATGTGGGTGCTGGGAATCGAACCCGGGTCCTCTGGAAGAGCAGAGGGTGCTCTTAACCGCTGAGCCATCTCTCCAGCCCCCTACTCCTTTTTTTTAAAGATTTATTTATTATGTATATAGTATACAGAAGAGGGTACCAGATGTCATTATAGATGGTTGTGAGCCACTATCAGTGCTCTTAACCTCTGAGTCATCTCTCCAGCCCTCGAAAATTTTACTCTTAATGCATAGAATCTGAAGGAAAACATGTATATTTTTTAAAAGGTTCTTTTGAAAATATATGGAATACTTCACAAATGTGTGTATCATCCTTGCATAGGGACCGTGGTAGCCTTGGTATTGTTGTAATTTTAGTATAGGTGCTGCTGTAACAATTGTGTGTCTGCTTGGGTGTACATACACCATGTGGTCCTCACAGAGGTGAGAGGAAGAAGGCATTAAGTACCCTGGAACTAGAATTAAACCTTCTAATAGGGGTGCTAGGAACTACGCCCTGGTCCTCTATAAGAGCAACAAGCGATGAGCTGTAGCCTCCAACTTTTGACCCTCCTGTATATACTTCCCAGTTAGTGCCTGCCTCCACTTTCCTAGTGCTGGGATTAGAAGCATGCACCAGCCAGTCCATGCAGAGCTAGGGATGGAACCCAGGGATTTCTGCATGCTCTGTAAGCACTCTGTTAATTGAGCTACAGCTCCCATTTCTGCCCCCTACACTTTTGCTATTCACCTTACTTATAGACTCTTCTGTACTCTGTGCTACATGCTACCACTCCTAACAGGCCCTGAAACACCTAAGTGCTGCCAGGGTAAGATGCAGCTCCAGCATCCTGTGCTTCATGAAGCCTTCCAGTGTTCAGTCCTCTCTTTTTACCCCCTGACACTACACAGAACCCTCACCATGTGATCCTAACACCTTCAGGGCAGTGACTTCCATGGGATTACCCCTCTCCCCCCAGTGCCCAGCTGGTGATGCCACCATTTGAAAATTAACCTTGGTGGTGCTAGAGAGATGGCTTGGAAGCTAAAATGAATTTCTTCCTCTTCCAGAGGACCCAAGTTCAATTCTCAACATACATATCAAGTGGTTCATGCCTCCAGCTCCAGGGATTCCCAATTTCCTTGGCCTCTCCAGGCACCTGTGCCCATGTGTACACACCACAGACATACACTGGTACATAGTTAAAATAATACAAATAAAATCTTTAAAACTAAGTATTGGTGCCTGGCATGGTGGCACACACCTTTAATCCTAGCACTTGAAAGAGAAGCAGATGGATCTCTGTAAATTCAAGGTCAACCTGGTTTACAAAGTGAGTTTCAGGCCAGCCAAGGTTACATAGTGAGATCTTGCCACATACATACATACATGCATGCATGCATACTTAAATGCTAGTGTTTCAAACCTGTAATCTCAATACTTGAGAAACTGGAAGCAAGAAAATAGTTACAAGTTTGAGACTAGACATATAGAGTAGCAGGTCAGCCAAGACAAAACCCTTCCTCAAAAAAAAAAAAAAAAAAAAAAAAAAAGGCCTAAAGAGATGATTTAGAGGCTCAGAGCAATCACTGCTCTCTCAAAAAAACCTGTTCCCGGGCTGGAGAGATGGCTCAGCGGTTAAGAGCACCCTCTGCTCTTCCAGAGGACCCGGGTTCGATTCCCAGCACCCACATGGCAGCTAACAACTGTCTGTAGTTCCAGTTCCAGGCAAACACCAAGGCAAATAAATAAATAAA
>PVIH01003552.1:0-111216 GCA_004025045.1 Sigmodon hispidus
AGGGGATAGGGAGGGGATAGGGAGGGGGATGGGGGATAGGGAGGGGATAGGGAGGAGGATGGGGAGGGGTAATGACTAAAACATATATGAAATTGTCAAACAACAAAAACATCAAACATCAAAATATTTTTTATTTAACTATCTTTACTAGACAATGGCTATCTTTCTAGAACGTCAATTATTACACGTTAGGTTTTGGGCTTTGCCTCTATTTTGTTTTTAAGGATTCTTTTTCTTTCTGCAAACTGTTGATGTGGAATTTTAGCTTGAGTCAGTGAGGTTCTGGGTTCCTGGACACTCAGCAAGCTCTTAGGATACACCTGTCACTACCCATCGATAGTGGGTTACAGGCATGTACAGCTGTATTCAGCTTTTTATGTGGGTGCTGGGAATTTCAGAGCAGGCTCTCTTACCCACTGAGCCATCTCTCCAGCTTGCAATTTATCCCATATTTAGTAGCGTCTAGGATATTCTGTATTTTGTTTATTGTTTCAGATATTTGCTTGGCTTATAACTAGATACTCATTCTTGGACTGTAAATCAGAAGTTCTTAACTTTCCTAATACTTTGATCTTTTGGGGTATAGTTCCTCATGTTGTGGTGACCACACCCATAAAGTTATTTTCACTTCTACTTCTTAACTGTAATTTTGCTTGTGTTATGCATAGTAATATAAACATTTTGGATAGATAGATGGCTGCCAATGGGTTGCAATCCATAGGCTGAGAACCACTGCTGTAAGTGGTTGCAAGATATATTTAGAATACAAATTAAAGAAGACAGCTAGGATCACTTTCAAGTCTGATGGGCATCATTTTATGGACCACCCTCACCTCTTTACTCCTTAAATGTGGAGTCATGGGAGGAGCATTTGTCATTCAGAATAAAACAAATCTTGACAGGGATGTATGATGGGTCATTATTACTACTTTTATATTTTTCCTCCTTCAAAACCTCACAATTCAAGACTCATCAAAAGCCAAGAAAATAGGCATTAAGATCCATGCGTGTGAGATATTGCTCATTATTCATCTCATTTACCTGAGCCTAGACCTCAGAGGACTGCAAACATTAATCATTTGAGAAATCCACTTCCTGCTCATATTTTACTAAAGAAAAAAAATTCAAGCCAAATTCTCAGGGAAAAAGGAAAATCTTCCATTAGAACAATAGAGATGAGTGCACAAAGTGTGGTGTGTGTTTAAAGCTTTCCTAAAAACAAAAAAAAAAAAAACAAAAAAAAAACACTTCCGCATTCTTTCTCATAAAATGATGTATATCACACACCTCAGCTGAATCAGGACCAAATACATAAGAACTGTAGAAAGCCTTTTGCATAAATGACATGAGTGAAGGTGTTTTTTTTTTTTTTTTTTTCAATCAAGGCAGAGAGACAGAACAAAGCATTTTTTCTTGAAGTTGTTGAAAGTGAGGGAGCAGGTGACTCTCTAGGCTTACCTAAGCCATTGCACAGTAGGGCAGGCTTGTGAAGTCCCGGACCCTCAGCATCTCCAGTCCCTGAAGCTGAGATAAAGCTGCCCCCCAGAACGCTGCAGGAGCACTACCAGGGAGTGGTGCTTGAAGACCCCATTCTTTGAAGTCCTCTTCTCTCTGAAGAGCAGATCTTCGGTTCTTTTGTTAGCAGGACCGGAATTGGGCTTTCAACCCTGTCTTCTTTCCAAATCTGCCATCTCCAAGAGGCTCTGTATTGAATGAAGGTCTCGGCCGGGGCTTCTGACTCCCAGAGCTGATGTCTCCAACAGGCTGCCTAACATCTCACCTCAACAGCTTTCAGCAGGAATTATCTGTGCTTTATCTAGTGTGGAAATGGGGAATCAATTCTTGCTTATCTGAGTCCCTGGAGGTAGTAGGCACTCCTGCAGAGATGAATGTGTGAGGGAATTATAAACATGAAAGCAATAATATATCCTTAAGGCAATCTTCTCTAATTTTCTGTTTCTTTTTTATCATAAATCAAATAAAGTAAGTCAATATCCCAGACAGGGCAAGTGTCTGGCTTATGCATCAGCCTTTCTCATTCCCAAGGTCCAAACTCCTGGCTGCTTGGGCTGGGGTATCTTATGGAAATAGAGTCATTGCAGATATACTAGTTAAGATGGAGACGCATTACAGTGGGCGGGGCTCCTAATTCAATATGATCATTGACTGTTTCAGAATAAAAGTGCCCAACAGCAGGCAGAATGGGTGGGACCTGACATTAGGCAGTGGTTGACTGAGAGTTGGTTCTGTTTCTCATCCAGGAGTCTGGGGCGTTAGTCTCAGGTTCTAATGAGCACTGGAGGATTTTCATCAGGGAGTGGGGTTCATTTAGAGTGATGTCCTGGGGAAGTAGAGAGTAGGAATTGGAGGAGGCTGAATTAGCTGTCAGCTAATGCTTCTCAGAAGGCACAGGGTGCAGATTGGAGAAGGGCAGAGATGTCGACCTGGAGGCAGTTAGCACAATACTTCTCTTCTGTGTATCTGTGTACCCCACTCCATAATGTTCTTCTGCTCACTCAGTATTTGATCTGTGCCAAGCAACTTAATCTCTTATGCATTCTGCAGACAAACCAGCATGAGGCCAAAAACAATGTTGTTTTATACAGGGCTAAGAAACAAACATCATACATTATAAGATTCAATGGATGGTAAGATGGTTCATAACTGAAATGACACAAAACTGAAATAACGTCATTTAAGAATTATTGGAATGGAGAGATGACTCAACAGTTAAGAATGTTTTTTTGTCCTTGCAGAGCACTTGGCTTCCATTCTCAGCACCTACATCATGTGGTTTCCAAATACTTCTGACTCCAGATCTAGGGAATCCAATGCCCTCTTCTGGCCTCCATGGACAACTGCATGTGGGTATACATACACAAATACAGACACACACAAACATGTAAGTAAAAAACAAATCTGAAATAATTATGAAATGCTCTAGCTTATTTCAATTTTGTGTAGCTTCCTGCTTTCTCTTTCCAGTGCACTTGTGCATTCTTTGAATATAATCATGACATGGACTTTTGTAAAGATCATGGGGCCTGGCTTTGAATCAGTTACACCGAGTGGTAAACATGCACAATAGAAATGGTGTAAACTACCAAATGTCAGACCATTTGAAGAGCAGGCATTTCAGTGGATCATGGTGTAGTCTCATCTTTTTAGAGAAGAAATTGGACATTTTGGGGGAAATACTCAGAAAAGATGAACATATTGTTAGGAACCACAAGGGGAGAGAAATCCTCAAGAAACCTCACACTACATGGTTCTATTTTTTTATCTTTACTTTAAACTCAAAGCACATAAGTCTTTGAGAGATGGGTATTATTTGCATAATGGGATTTCAATCACTTCTGGGCTTAGAGGAAGTTGGAGGAATCTTGACCTTTCTTTCCTCTCATTATCTTCAACATTGGTCTCACTCATGGTTGTACGATCACTTCTTAGTTTTGGTGCAAAGCTCAGAAACAGCTTTGCCGTCGCTATTGATTGGCTATAAATTTCTCTTCATCGAAAGCTTAAGTAGGGCTGAATTGATTGTCACCACAGCTGAGATTAAGTTTCAAGTGTTTACAGCCTCATCATCCAGATGAAATTAGTTGTAAAAAGCTGAACATTGTCTTTTGCTGTAGATCGTGTACACACACACACACACACACACACACACACACACACACACACCTGACTTGTTTATTTTTTATAACATATTCTAATCATGATCTTCCCCAAACTCCTCCCAGATCCTGGCCACCTTCTTCCCTACCCACCCAATCTTATGTCTGTTTTCTCTCTCTCTCTCTCCAAAACAAATGAACAAAACAAGAAACTCACAAACCTACACAAACACAAATTGGAAACCAAAAATATACATGCAAAAGACCAATAAGCAAATATGCAAACAAAGATACATGAGATAAAAAGTCTGAATTTGTTTTTGTGTTGGCCAGGGACCTACTCTGAAGTGTGCTTAATATGTCTAATAAGACTCCATTGGGGAGGACTTATTTTCCCTTTGCCAGCAGACATCAATTGCAGATAGGTTCTTTGTTAGGGGTAAACTTGAACCTATGCAAGCCCTGTGCATGCTGCCTTACTCTGTAAATGCTGCCACAGTTTCTGTGAGTTCATTTATGTGTCCCTTTTATTGTGCTGGTAAGACACTGTTTTCTTTGAGTCATTCATTACTTCTTGTTTTTTGAGAGGAGGATTTGGTTACATCAGCCCATTTAGGACTGAAGGCTTCAAAGCTACTCATAATCTACATGTTGTCTAGTCTACACTCATGCTTGTATTTATAGCATATCGAGAGTCAGAAAGAAAGGAGTGACATACTATAGGCATACAAATTTACATCTATAGGTGGGAAGAACTTCCTATTGATGTTTTTGTCTCTGCAGCATCACGTCAGTGTGTGTGTATATCTTCATTTGTGTGTGTGACATATATATGCACTTGTGTGTGTGCACGTGTGTACATGCAGATCCATATGTATAGTGTATGTATGTGTATATGCATGTGGAGGCCAGAGGCTGACACTGAATATACTTTTCAATTATTCTTCACCTTAATTTTTAATATTTATTTGTGTTTACTTAATGTGTGCATGTTTTGCCTCTGTGTACCATGTGTGTGCATTATCTGCAGAGGCCAGATGATGGTGTTGGATTCTCCCAGAACTGCAGTTATAATATAAAGCCTAATTTAACCATAAGATAAGAACCTGGGCTGGAGAGATGGCTCAGTGGTTAAGAGCACTGACTGTTCTTTTGGAGGACCTGAGTTCGATTCCCAGCACCCACATGGCAGCTAACAACTGTCTGTAATTCTAAGATCTGACACCCTTACACAGCTATATATACAGGCAAAACACCAATTCACACAAAATTTAAAAAAATTTTAAAAAGATAAGAACCTAAGAATTGTAGCTAACAAGTTAAAAAAGAACTGAGAGTAAGTAATAAAGCTAATAGCCTTTTTGTCAGAAAGACTGACAACACAGCTCAGATCCTTACAGGCCTATATAGGAACAGTGAAAACCCCCATTGTGTAGACTGTTGAGAGAGGGGTATTGAATCCTAATAAAAACAGGGCAGATTGCGGAAACTGGCTGCCGACAGTAGTTCTACCAGAGTTGGGCATTTTTTCTATAAAGGCCTAGACAACCAATTTAGATTTATAATTGCCCTGTTTTGCTGTTACATAGCTTTCGTGAAACTGTTGCTGCGTTAGGATATGGAATTTGAGGTAACATAACTCTGTGTTCCAGGGCCTAAGCAACTCAGACTTTGTCTCAAATGTCCAGCTTTCACTTAGAATTCTTGCTGCCTGTTACTTAAAGCTGTCTAATGGTTTCCTAACTGTTCTTCTGCCTAGCTTCCTCTTTTTGTAGCACTCAGTGGGTTGGTATAGCTGTTTTAATTTGCATACTCATCTCCCCTGAATCAGAACATTCACTCCAGGAGCTAGAAGGGTGGCTCAGAGGTTTAAGATACTTAATACTCTTTTGTTCCAAAATTTATTTATTTATTCTTTCCTCATATACTACATCCTGAATGCACTTTCCTACTCTTTTTCTTTAAGTTCCTCATCTTCCTTCATTCCACCCCCCCCAGGTCTGCTTCTCCTTTAGAAAAGAGCAGGCCTCCCAGGGATATCAATTGAACATGGCATAATAAGTTACAATAAGATTAGACATACACTCTGCATATCAGGACGGGATATGGCAACCCAGTAGAAGAAAAAGGGTCCCAAGAGCAGGCAAAAGAGTCAGAGTCAACCTCCCTTCCATTGTTAGGAGTTCCTCAAGAACACCAAGCTACTCAACCAAAACATACATGCAGAGGACCAACTCTGTGGTGATAAATATTTAATAAAATTAGTCAGAAGAAGCCACCTCTCCAGCCTTTTTGTTTGTTTTTGTCTTTTAAGACAGGATTTTTTTTTTTTTTGTGTGTGTGTGTAGTAGTCCTGGCTGTCCTGGAACTTGCTCTGTAGACCAGGCTAGCCTTGAACTTATAGAGATCCTATTGCCTCTGACTCTCAAATGCTGGGACTAATGGTATTTGTTGTTACTGTCTGGCTTTGTGTGTGTGTGGGGGGGGGGCGCTGGAATATCAGAGATATAGAGAAACAAACCACAGCTACTTTTCACCCACCCAAATTCTCAGGCCTGTCTCCAGGAATCTTCCAACTGCCGGTCTCCCTGTGTCTGGAAAAGCTGAAAACCCTCTTCTCTTCTCCCACTTAGCTCTCTTGATTTCCTCTTTGCACATTCCTAAGGCTAGGATCAAAAGTGTGGGTTGCCATTCTCCGACCTATGTGGCTTGGATCTGTGGTTGTCTCTCTATATTCCAGACTTTTATTGTCACACAACTCAGACCCACACAGGCTCACTGATTGTCACTTCAGTCTCTGTGACACCCTCTGAGTCTTTCTTAGTTGATTCTGTTGGCCATGTTCTTAGAAACACTGGCTTCTCTTACAGAAGACCTAGGTTCAGTTCCCAGCACCCATACCAGGAGGCTCACAATTGCTTATAACTCCAGAGAATCCACCAACCACTGCTAACCTCCGAAGACACCAGTACTCACATGCATAAACATGCACAACAGATGCACAAGAGCACACAATTAAACACAAAATGAAAAATAATATTAATTTCATAAAAGAGGAATTTGGTTTTTTAACCAGAATGTTTCTATCGAGGCTACATTAGGGACAAGCAGTCCTGATTTCTCCTGGGGCTGTACTCAGTGAGTCATGAAAATTTTTCCATTTGGTTTTTTTTTTTTTTGAAGTAATTGGATTCCTGAATAAATGAAATGCAACTGATATGTGCATATAGTTTAGAATATGTACCCTGGGCATAGTTACTGCTTCAGTGTGCTCACTGTTATTCCTCTGTTATTATAAAGTTGTTGCTGTTTTCTCTAAATAGAGAAGCTAAATCCAGTCTGGGGGCCTGGCAGGAAGCACTTGCCAGGCTATTTCCATCACATTTTCCCATCCTCCTGCATCCAACAAAGCATTACCCCCCTCGCATTAAAACAAATTCACAAGGCATCCCTATTAACCAGCAGAGGGCTGCCATTTCTACCAGCTGTCATGTGAGAGTCTACAGGGCAGAGTCTCCTCCGAGTACCCTAGCAGCTGGAACAAGTTCCAGAGAGAATGTTACTTTGGCATTATTCTTTATAGGATTATATAAAAACCATTTTATTGAAGCCATTAAAACAATCTGTGTAAACATGATTTTTATGGCAGAAAGATATTCAAGGATACAGCTATACTGTCATTGACTTGACTGTTCCCTGACATTAGGTACTTAGAATATTTCTTATTTTTTTTTTGTTATTATGAACAGGGTGGTGAGGTTCCTTCTCAAATATGAATGGGAAAGTCCTGCTGAAGGGGATCCAGGATGACAGTTTAAAAAAACAAAACAAAACAGCCATGTCATTTGTGGTATGATCTCTGCAATGACGTATGCTTTATGGGGGAGGGTTTGATGTTGTTGGGAATGCAAATCCAAATTCCTGAATTTGTGTATGAACTGTGCTGATGTCTATGTGAGGACGCTCCTGTGAGAGATGCTCTTTGGCACTGAAGTCCCAAAGAGATGATCATGGTGAGAACTGGTCAGGTGAAAGAGCATCTACCAATAACCAAGAGATACCGTGATAGCTTCATCCATCCTTTAACTTTGCAATTATTTTCTGGACACACCCTGTGTGCCAGGCGGTGGCTCTTGCTGTGGTTCCTATGCCAACAGCATCAGCATCCCTGTGTACATACTAGAAGCATAACTCTTGGGTACCACTCAGACCTTCTAGAACACCTTCTAGACCTTCTTCAGGTGCTGCCTTTCATTTTTTTTTCAGGTTTCTCACTGGTTTGAAATCATCAACCAGGTGATGCTGGCTACCCAGGAAGCCCAAGTATCTGCCTGTCTCTACTTCCCTGGCCTGATCATGTATCAGCACATCTGGCTGTGTGTATGTGTATGATGGAGACTGAACTTGAATCTTTGTGCTGCCCAAGCAAGCACTTCATCAGCCATGTCAGCTTTTCATCACCAAGTGTATTCTTTAACATTTGGGGAATCACTGCAAAGGTCCCACTCTCTTCTTTGGAAGCTATACTTTGAAAGACAAAGATACTTTGTCTTTCTAACTCAGTTTACAACCCTAAGAAGAACTTTAGAGAGAAAGTTAAGCAGTCTGGCACCCAAGAAGCATTATGAGAAGCGTCTCTGGTGTCACACGATGGCTCCATTTAGGAACTGACTCCCAAAACCCCACACCTGAGGGTGGGACATCTTCCTTTTGCATTTGTGCATTGCAGAGGAACACAACAGTGGATTTCCTGCCTCATAACATAGTCAAGAGAACAGCAATGATCAATATTTCAGCTCTCATGCAGAAGAACCCTGTGAAATTATAGCTTTGCATTTAGAAATGGATAAGATAATTCCCTTCACATTACTGTTGAGTTTGGTCCTTTACACAGGCCTTGGGCAAAATATGAAAAGTACTTTATATTGTTATGAAGCAGCCTAGTGCCCTGAATCAGCTGTTAATATTAGCAGTTCATTGTTTATTGGTGTGGGGTGCTTTTGCCACCCAGACAATGGCATAAGGGAAGGGATAACGTGACAGTTGTTTATTACTATCCTGCCCTGCAGCTTATTGTGGAGACTGGGACCAAATTGTGTTTTAATCACTCATGAATCAGTCATGGGCAGGTACTTAATAAGAAAAGCAACACACTCTGTTCTGTAGAGTCTGCAATCTCCACAGTCTAGGTAAAGATTCTGTGGCTTTAATTTAATGACGATTCATTTTATTCAGGTTATGGTTTCATAAGTGTTTTTAAAACTTATTTCTTTATCCAGTACTTATTCACTATGTAGTCTTGGCTGGCCTGGAAATTGTTCTGTAGACCAGGCTAGGCCTCCAGCTCACAATGACTCACCAGCCTCTGCTTCCAGAGTGCTGAGGTTAAAGGTATGCATTACCATGCCTGGTTTGTCAATGATCAATTTTTAAATGAAATGTATTTGTTGGAAATAACGCAGTTCTTCTCAGATGTGTAACTTACATGTCCAGAGTGTGTTCGGGGAGCAACAAGGTGGGAGAGGTTTTATTATGGAACATGTAAGAACTCAGGGTCCTTGTCAGTCTCAGAACACAATTGATATATTTGGGAGTGTATATGTCAAAATGTAAAACACTGTGTGCTTTGTTAGCTTTCTTAGATTTTTTTTAAAAATTACGTTTTTATTTTAAGTGTATGAGTGTTTTGTCTGAATGTGTGTCTGTGTACTGTGTGCATGTAGTGTCCATAGTGGCCACAAGAGGGCGTCAAATCCTCTGGAATTGGAGTTACAAACAGTTGTGAGCCACCATGTGAGTTCTGGGAATAGATCCTGTGTCTTCTGCAAGAGCTGTCAGTGCTCTTAATGACTGACCCATCTCTCCAACTTAGATTTGAATAGATAAGGACACTTAATGTTCTAGTGTCTGTTACTATAGCAAAATGCCAGAGTCTACTTAACACAGGAAAGGTTTATTTTGGCTTAGTGTTCCAGACATTTCAGTCTGGTTTCTTTTAGGTTTATGGTGAGGCCCACAGTGGCAGGAGTTTATGGTGGAGGAGGATCCTCACTTCATTTTAGCCAGAGGAAGAAACTGCCCATGACCAGCTAAAACAGTGGTTTTCAACCTGTGGGTCACAATCCCATAGGCAAACCTCTAACTCAAAAAAAAAAACAACAAAAAACAAAAAACAAAAAAACTTATAATTCATAACAGTAGCAAAATAACAGTTATGAAATAGGAACAAAAATAATTTTATACTTGGTGGGATTGTCACAACATGAGGAACTGTATTAAAGGGTCACAGCATTTGGAAGGACGAGAACCACTGCTCTTAAAAGACAAACCTATGATGTCCTGACACCTCCCTCTAGGTCACAGCCTCCCATGATGCCAAGCTGTGGACTACATATTTAACAGACTTGCTTCTGGGGGTCTGCAGTAAGAAGTCCTTCCCTGGGGAGGCTTAAACAGTAGCATGACCTCCTCATTATGTCTCGGTGGCAAATATGATTATATCAGAGTTTACCCTGGGAACCAATGAGTTTATTGGGCTTATTTGCAGAGTATGGGGACAGGACCCAATGCTCCCATACTAGGAGATCTGAATGCAGTGTGGTAGTTGTACAGATAGAGCCCTCTCAATAACCTGTCCCCAGCCTATAGATGTGAACAATCCCGAGGCCCCAGAGCACATGAAATCAGGGCAGAAATGCACATAGATGGCCAAGAGACACAGCTGGAATCTTGGGTGAGGGTCCAATAACACTCCCTATCACCTCCTTCAATTAGAGTGACATTACCAATCCACAAGTCCCAATGGGACGGCCACTTGCAAGCAGACACTGCTGGCCTGATGAAGAGGATCATGTTTGACAACAGAGACACTCCAGATCCAAAGTGTAGCAGACATGTAGACATCCTGGGCTGGCTACTTGTCAGCCTTTGAGTGCTGAGGCCCATCGCTCTAGTCTGAGAACTCCTGTAGACTCTTACACGATCCTTTCTTCTCATTAAACCCAGCAGCCTTTGCTGATTTTATCCTTCCTAAAATTGAGCTGCTGATAGGGATGGAATGGATTCTCATGTAGGTGACAACTGTGTAATATCCATCCTGGCCCTTCGGTTGCAACATTACCCAGAGTGTTGCCTATATAATCTTCTTATATGACCAAGGCCAACCCAGTAATCTTTAAAAGCGGATTCGTAACATTAGAGCACAATTAAGTAGGGAATTTGGCCGAATATGTCCCTGGAATCAATGAAATGTATAGCGTGCTGTTAAGCCGATTTGAAATTCTCATTCACAGACAGCAGGCGACTTAGAAATGAGGGTACTTGAACAATAAAATTTCCAGTCTTTTATGAAGGTTTCTGAGTTGCAAGCTAGCTTGGTAACTGGCTATGACAGGTGTGCCCATACTTAAAGGACGTCTAAAGTTTGGGTCCTCTCCATCCTTCTAGACAGAGCCAGCCTCCTTCATCTTCTACCTCATACAGGAAGCCCCACTGCCTGCCAGCCACGTGCTATCCTCCTTTGTCCCATCTCCTTTGATGGACAACTCAGTGAGAAGCCTCTGAGTTTTATTGTTTTTAACCCTCCCTCCACCCCCCCCCCCCCGTCTCTCTCTTTCTGTGGATGTGTGCCAATGCACATGTGTGTGTAAGCAGAGGCTGTTGTCACTGGTTATCTCATTTTTCTGAGGTGATTCTGGAAGCCTGGGTGATCAGTGAACACCAGGGACCCTCCTGTCTAGTGCTGGGGTTAAAGGGTGCATACTGTGGAACTTTCCTTTTGATGTGCATTCTGGGACTCTGAACTCCGGTCTTCATCAATCATCTTCCTGACGGAGCCATCGCCCCATTTCTAAAATGTACACAATTCATGCAAACTGTCTCCATTTCTTTTTTA
This sequence comes from Sigmodon hispidus, assembly GCA_004025045.1. Lineage (NCBI taxonomy): Eukaryota > Metazoa > Chordata > Mammalia > Rodentia > Cricetidae > Sigmodon > Sigmodon hispidus. The sequence goes on from PVIH01003552.1 coordinate 11,512, forward strand.
AAATTTAAATCATGACCATATATTTTTGTACAGTGAAGGATTACCTCAGCAAGTCTGAGCTGTCCAAATGCCACTTATTCCAAAGTGAGGCTCCAGTCTTCAATCAGCCTTGAACAATAAGAGATGGTCAGTGTCTCAGGGCATCAACTGGGCATTCAGAAGAGCTGGAGAGACTTGATAGCGTGTGTGCTGCTGTGATTGACCCCAATAAGATCTTCCATCACTAGAGCTCAGGTGAGCCTCCTTGATGAGCGCCCTCTTCATGTAAGATCATTGGCACTGTTGAAAGGACCAGGCCCCTTCTGTGCAGCTTTGTAAGAAAAGATGGGCACTGGTGTGTGGTGTCTGCTGGCTTTGTCCTAGACGTCTTCTACTTTTGCTACTTTGGATCAGTATTATTTCCTGGTTCTGATGTTTTTCTTTGAGTTCTGTCTGTACAATAAATCTTAGTGTTTGAAGGTGCCCTAATGATATTTGGTGCCAATTAAATTCTCTGAGGGGTGTGGAGATGGCACTGCTGAGGAGGAGCTTGTCTTATAAGTAGCAGGATCTAAGTATGATTTCCAATCCTCAGATGTATGGAAAAAGAGCTACGTGAGGAGAGGGGTAGGGTTCTTTTTGTTTTGTTTTTGAGACAGGGTTTCTCTGTGTAGCCCTGGCTGCCCTGAAACTTGCTCAGTAGACCAGACTGGCCTCAAACTCAGAGATCTGTCTGCCTCTGCCACCCAGCGTGCTGGGATAAAAGGTGTGTGCCACCACACCTGGATCTTTTAATCCTAGTGGTAAGGGGACAGAGACATGGGGATCCCTGCGGCTCACTGGTTAGTCAGCCTAGACTAGTAGGTAGATTTCTGGCCAAGGAAAGACCTTGTCTAAAAAAGAAAAAAAAAAAAAAGATAAACAAAAACAAAGACCAGCATCTGGAGATGTCCACTGGCCTCCTCAGATACGTGAATACACATCTGCACACACAGATTCTACATGTGCCCTGTAGAGCTGTTCTTCCACAGAAACTCCTCTTGTTTATTGTCTTAATTTTTTCTCTTACCTCGTGGTGTGTGTAAGCATGTACACAGAATGAGCTCTTTAGAGACTGACCTTGCCTTCAGCTGGCTTCACCTCCTTTTGTTTCTGCCCTCTTCTTCCCCACAAGCGTCTCTTGAGCCCAGGGTTGAGCACGGAGGTTAATAGACACTGATTAATTAATGAATTATCTCATTAAAAAGATAATAGAGCCAGGACCAAGTGGCTGCCCTTGAGCTGCCCTCACACCACACTCCCTCATCTGTGCTGCACACACGCACGTGGATGCCTTGAAGTAGGTTTGCTCTTTCCAGTCACACCATTGCACCTCATTCACCAGATTCAAACTGTCCCCTACCAGTCAGCAGATCTTCTCCAAGTGACAGAAACTGGCCTACTTCCTAGACAACATTAGATGTCCTTGTCCCAAGAAAGATTCCATTCTGGAGGGGACAGGAAATAGTACAGGGATTAAGTATGACTCAGTCACTGGTAATTTATAAAATGGAGGAAAAGAGCAATTTGTGTGTGGGGAGAGAAAAATCCAGGGTGTGCCTGACGTTCTGTTTAGAGACAGGACAGTTCTAAGAGATGGAGCTGGTAGCCCTCACAGGAGACACCGAGATCTGTATATGGCCATTTTTCTACTGTTGGAAACACCCCCTCCAGGAACAAGGTGGGAAAACATTCAAGATACTCTGGAAGAGGTAAACAAACTTCATATGTCTGGGAAGGCCCAAACATGCCAGATTCACAGGGGTCCCTTTCCAAGGTAATGGAAACAACCAATACCTGCTGGGATAGAGACTTCGATCAGATCAGCTGAGGTGCTGAGGGGGGAGACACTGACCTGTGCAGCTGCCTGCACATACAGTGAAGAGCTGTGTGTGTGGGGAAGCTTTTGTGAGCTATCTATCACCTGTGTTGGAGTTTTGGTGATTCATATGTCTTTGAGTCACCTTGGCTCTTATAAGTAGCCACTTACCCATAATGTCATAAGTAAATAAAACTTGGCAAGGGGCTGGAGAGATGGCTTACTGCTCCTACAGGGGACCTGGGTTTGGTTCCCAGCACCAACATGGCACCTCCTAATTGCCTGTAACTCCAGCCCCAGGGGAATATTCCCAGGGGAATAATACCCTCTTCTGGCCTCTGCAGGTACTGCATTCATAACACATACACACACACACACACACACACACACACACACACACACACACACACTCAAAGGATTTTTTTCCCACTAAGTTAGACTTTGGTAGAGTTAATGCTTTGGTCTGTTGTGGGTTGGTTTTCTATCTTATGTGATAGACGTGTGTGTCCTGGCTCACCAGGAAGGGTCTCACATGCAAGAAAGGCAAATGCGATGGTTGGTTCTTGCTGGAGATGTTTCAAGGTCATCCTGTGGCAGGAGGAGATAAGCTAGAGAAAGACATCAGACTGGGACTGATTGGGACGGAGGAGCTGAGTCTTGAGGAGCCTCTAGGAGGAGGAGTGTGGCTGCATTTGCTCTGAGTAGGATGAGAAACCCTGGCAGTTTCTGAGTAGAGCATCATGTTTTCTGACTTGCACGGGGGCTCCCTTCCTTAATGTCTCTGACACAAGAGGTCATGTGTACAGCCCACACACTCACACCTGTGCCGTTATTTGGACCCCCTTCCCACCTCTGTTTCCCATGGACATCATTTCATTTTGCATCCCCAGGAGGGATAGGAACTCAGGACTCAGACAGCCAAAGGCATTTGTGGGTGAAAACTTAAGACTGCGTCCTTCAGGTTCTTCTTCCTACATCACCATTTCTCTCTTATGTTTCCTCAAATTGGGGGAAAAGCAGCCCTCCGCCAGGACTGTGACATCTCAAAAGGAGAAAAAGTACAGAACCCACGCTAAAGGTCATCCATAAACCATCATTATTATGTTTTCCTTGAGCCCCAAGGATTTTAACTGAAAGGGCAACAAACAAATGAGGGGGTCTGTCCAAGCTCCATGAGGCTTTGGGGGACACTGGTGATATCTAGAAAAAAAAATCACATCCCAGTGATTCGGTAAAGGTCAGAAAAGGTTAAGGGTTCAGACAACCCCCCCCTTTTTTGCTGTTCAGCAGCATGGAGGTGGGCAGTTTGATCATCATTTCCTCTGTGTTTATCACAGTGTGATAGTCCCATGGCTAGTCACTGATGTTGAGGTGGCTCTGTACATGGGCCTACTGTGTCTTTGTGGATGGTGGTCTGATATTTTTCTAGCACCAAGATAGCTTTTCCCATACAATAAATAGCCTCTGCGAAGAAATGCTGTTTTAACTTTGACTCTGTACTTACTTTGCCAAATCACTTCTGCCTCAAGCAGGCTCTCTGGTGCTGAGCCACTAAACTTTCCTTATTCTTAGCCAGTTACTCTGGTCCCTTTCTGTCTCTCCTACTGTAAGACCTTTACATCTGTTTTTGTTGTTTGTATCTGGGCCCCCTCTCTCCTTAGATGACTATCTTCAGGGTGGCTTTGTCTTAGCATCAGGCTGATATGCTCTACACAACCTTCTAGAGTGGCCACAGTTGTTTTTCTGCTATATTATTGTTGGAACCCAAGCCTTGTCCATGATAAGTGAACAGTCTACTCTGGGATATCCCTAGGCCTCTGCTTACATTTTTAAAATTTGAGACAGAGTCTCACTGAGTTGTCCCAACTGGCTGGGAATTCTTTCTATAGCTCATTCAGGCCTAAAATGTGTAATTCTCCTGCCTCAACCTCCCATGCTGGTATAACAAGTAGATCTACCCCACTTCATGTCACTTGTTGACTCCTCTGCGGCATGCACAGCAGAAGAGCTCCCATATGCTTCTTTTTTGTTTGCTTATTGTTTTTTTTCCTCTTAGGGTGAGGTCAGCTGCAAGAGAGAATGCAAAATGTGGGTCCTGAAGCCATTCAGATGATGGGAATTCTTCTGCATTCTCAGATGGAATCAACTAGGTAGGTGAATGGAACTCCTGTGATGACATGGGTAGATACCCACTCACCATTGCTTGATGGACAGATAAGGCTGCTGTAGATAATAGGGGTTTCAGTGTATCACCTCCAAATAATTCAGCACTAAGTACCCTTGTGTGAAGACTTGGTTGTTCATGAGATTCGTGAACTGGGTGAGAGTTAATAACATGCACTTTAGACTTTTCTTCAGTTATTTTCAAGACAGCTTCAAAATCTCTAGCTCATTTGCAGCTGCACCAGCAGTATTGTGAGACCTACACTGCCAGGCCCCAAGTGGTGGTCTCACGCTTTGACTTTCCAGATGGAAGCTGAAATAGGTCATTTATGTCATACCTTCAAGAATCAGGGATCATCTTGGAAAACAGGGCAGAAAGATTATAAGAGCCACAGGTCCGGGAGGACCAGAGGGGAACAGAGTCTTTAGGACATGATGGGACAGCTGTATTCATAAACTCACAGTGGCTGTGGTTGCATGAACACAAGCAACCTGGTCAGCATTCCAGCATGGAGTGAAAAAGAGATTCATGAGTCTGAGGAGCTGTGGACAGTTGATGGCTTCTGAGTGAAGGAGTTAGTTTTCTTTCAGGGTGTGGCTCTGGTAGATCTATCATGTTCCAGAGGATGGCTCCACATCCAGAGTGTGCAGGCAGCATGTGTAAAACTGAAAAATGAGGACAAAAATTTGGTGCATGTATTTGGGGTCAGGGGTGCAGATGGATCCGGGAGGAGTTGAGAAAGAATTGAGGAATAATTATGATAAGGATACATTGTATAAAAGTTCTCAAAAGAAGCAATAAAATATTTTTAAAATAAAAAGCATATTTGAATAGATCATTCAATTAAAAATTAGCATCGTATCCTCAGTCAGGAAGCAGAGAACTCAATGTTGGTCCTCAACTTGCCTTCTTGTTCAATCTAGGACCCCAGCCCTTGGGATGGTGTTGGCCACATTTAGGGAGGATCTTCCCCACCCTTAAGAGGCGGAGACAGGGAATCTATAAAGGAGACTTTCTGCCTAGACTTGTTGCATCAGTGAACTCTGGGTTCAACTGAGAGACCTTGCTTTAGTGAAAAGGGTCGGGAGTGCTAGCGGAGGCCCAGCAGCCTTGGACTCTACCAACACAGACATGCAAACCACTGCCAATACCTAAACCCACATACATATAAACATGAATGCACACAAACATATGTACATCACACAATAGGTACACAAGACAATAACAAACCAACAGAATTGAAGGTCAGTCATGGTGGTGTGCTCCTGCTATCCCAGCACTTGGGAGGCTGAGGCAGAAGAATTAAATCAACTTAGGCTACAAGGGAGAGCCTGTTTTCAAAAAGAAAAGGCTAAATTGACAGCATGAAGGGTTACCAAAGGAAGCCTGACATGTGGGCAGTTGGGTGTGGATTATGGACATTCACTGAGGGAAATGGCGTGACTGGTGTGTGACTACTTGCTTCCTGTCATCACCACTCCCAAAAGAAAGAAAAAGTCACGTCAGCATTAAGACTCACCTCATCAAAGTCCAAAATGTACAATACCTGTGTATGTGTACACACATGTCTGTAGCATGAATTCTAGTTGTATTAAAAGAAATTTAGAGCCAGAGATTGGGGAAGGGCTGAAATATCAGAGAGAGGAAACACCACAGTCAAATCTCACCCAGCTATCTTCCAGCTTCCTCAGCCTCGCTCCTGGTTGCTTCTAATTACTGCTGTTTTCTTAAGCCTGCCTTAAATACTCTTTTGCCCAGCTGTATCTCATCCTGGTTAAGATTAAAGGCTACTCTATTTGGTACTTAGCCTTAAACTCATAGAAACACAGAAAGATCTCTGTTTCCCGAATTATGGGATTAAAGGCATAGGTCACCACTCTGGCTTTCCCCGTGCTGGGATTAAAGGTGTGTGCCATTGAAGCCAAGCTGTTTGGACTTGTACTCACAGAGATTCTCTGGATCCAAGTGCTGGGAAAAAGTGTGAGTTACCTTTCTGGAGATAACAGTTGCTCCTGTTATCTCCAGAACTTCCAGAGATCCAGAATGATCTCTGCCTAGGTTGACTGTGGGTTAATCTCTTGATATTTCAGGTTTTATTAAATACATATTACCACACATGTCCCAGTGTGTACATGTGTTTTGTTCAGGGGCTTGCTCATAGTAGTTAACTCTGTCCCTTACTCATCTGTAGTCTCCTACATTAGGTTTAGCTTCTACTGGAGGAATGACCTCTGAACTTTTCCATGGTGAAGAACTTTCTTTGCTAAAACCTCCAGCCTGGAGCTTCCTGCAATGCAGCTGCTGATCATGTGACATCCCCAGAGATTTAAGTTATTTCAAAAATTATAATTATTCTGAAATATACTTGGTCTCAGTTTTGCTTACAAATAAGAGCATCTGAGCCTAGGGCTAAATTCTGAGTGAAAATTGATGTCCAGAGACCAGGTTTGGGGTCAGAATTCTTTTTATTATATTAGAAATAAGCTATATACTCCACTATTTTTCTCAAATAAACCAGGGTAACTTGAACCTTGATATCATGAGGCCAGAATAGACTGATTCAGCCAGGGACTGCTATCTGAATCAAGACTGCTTGTAGCCTCAGTTGGTCCTAAAAATTCCAATTCAGTTTCAGGGAATATTGTAATTTCTTCCTCTAAATGACAGACTTCCATTTCAATTAAAAAAAAATGATGAGATTATTAGAACACCAATGTGGGAGAAATCTAGAGTTCTAGTCCATCCTAGCTTATGAGCTCTTCATTTATCCCCTATCACTAACTCCTGTTTTTACTTCTGTGTATGAGTGCATGTACGTACATATGAGTGTGGTACCTTCAGAAACCATGAGAGGGCGCCAGATTCCCTGGCGCTTGAGTGACAGGTGGTTGTGTTCACCTCATGTGTATGCTGGGAACTCTAGTCCTCTGTAAGAGCAACAAGCACTCTTCATATGTACCTATATTTCTCGGTATTGAAAAACCTCAGAAACCAACCTCTGGACCTTCCCTCGGTTTCTATTTATTCCATGGTGGGATGGAGTTGTGAGTACTTACCGCTCTTGTTCTGTAGGTGGTTGTGATAATAATGAGTGACCCTGCTCTCTAGGGTCTTTCTGCATGATTCCTTGGAGCCCAGTTAAACAGTGAAAAGATGTACATGACTTAATATTTGCAGCTTGGCTAACTAAATAAAAACCAGTAATGAGCTTCTGATTTATTTAAGTACCAGGAACAAAGCTTGGAGATTAGGGGAGCGCGGCCAGTCTTTGATCTTTGTTATTGAACAGATTGGAGTTTATCGATTTGGAGCAACTGGAGGGAACACAGGACCACAGGGCTTCATGAATTTTTCTCAACATGAAAGTGTTGTCAAAGGCAAACTATGGGATGTGAAGTTGTGTTTAGTTTTTAGGGGGTGCTAAAATCGTTAAGGCTTCTGTCTGGATTAAATGCTTTCTGAGAGTTGTGTAATTCCGCCACTGGGTGATCTCAGAAGAGTTTCCTGTCTGTGAATGCAATAGGAAGCTGGGCCAATAGAAAGAAAGACACCTTGTGTGCCTGCTTGAGCACCTCAGGAAAATCTAATGTAGCTTTCTGTACTCTGTCCCCAGGTGGGAGCTGAAGCCAGATGCTAAATATTTCTCACGAGACACACAAGGTTTCCACTTTTGTCATAAGGAGGTTTGAGGATTTGGGTGACTTGTGACATCACTGCATGATTGTCTGTTACAGAAATTTCACAAAGTATTCTTCTGCCTGACATTTTCTGGAATGGTGTCAGGTTTGAAATATCCTATGTGTTCAGTGACTGGCCTGGAAGAAACCACTAGCCTGTGAGTGTGTGTGGCTAAAAATGATGGGAAGCCTGAACTCTGCAGGTCAAAGACCCTTTGCCAAATATCTCTCTGGAACCAGGAGAAAATAGTTTGTTGCATAAGGATGAAGTCGCCTCCCTTTAATACAATAAAGTAACAGCTACGACATTCCAATAAATCATGGTACCTGTTGCAAAGCATTGCATTATCATATATTTGCATTTCATCATGAAAAACCATCAGATCTGTTATGACCTATTATATTACAGAAAAATTCTGCTGTATTATAGGATTATGTCATATTATCTATTGTGATCTATGCATGGCAATATATTTTCACTACATTATAAGTCGTAATTGCCTCATACAAATTTCCCTTGTGTCCATGATGAATCATGTTACATAATACATTGAGATTTCACCTGTTAAATCATAATTGTATCATAATAAATTTCTGCTACATCATGATAAACTATAATAGCTGTCCTGACGATCTATCTCACTGTAATGATTTTTCTAGAACTTTCCAGAAAACAGCTTCCTTTTGTTCTTAACAAAGGCTGTCAAGAGTATTGACACCTAGCTCCCACCATACCCCACTTAAGAAACAAGATGACAGTCATGTTGTGAAGGCATCTTGTTCTTTACTAACCTATTGCTGTGATAAAAAACACTATGATGAAAATAACTTAAAGAAAAAAGAGTTGGTCTTGGGATTACAGTTAGAGCCTTCAGTTCATCATGATGTAGAAGCCCTCCTGAGAGGGGCTTCAGGCCACTGGTGCTCAGCTCAACTTCCTTCTTTCACAAAACCCAAGAACTTGGTTCATGCAAAGGAACCTCCAGCAGTTAAGAGGATTAGCTACTCTCCTAGAGGACCAAGTTTTATTCTTAGCATTCACATGGTAGCTCAGAACCATTGCAACTCCAATTTCAGGGAATCAGATGCTCTCTTCTGGCTCTCATAGGTACTCCATCCATGTGGTGCACATACATACAGGCAGGCAAGTGCTCATACATATAAAATACAAATAAATATATTTTCTGAAAACTACCCATAGTATAGAGATTATTATCTGCTGAAGGGATGATACATAAAATATTAAAAAACCTAAAAATAAACATAAAATTAGTAAGAAAAGGAAGCTAAACATGAAAAGGACACTGAAAGTGCCTGACAGAAATATTGCAAAAATAAAAAGAGGCATAACTTAGGAAGTGCAGTGGCTATGGTTATCTACTAGATGTTCAGATCATAATATTTGTGAAAATTCCAGTTCACATTCAAAAGGCAGTGATATATACTACAGGTTTTCGTCCCCCTTGGGAACTTGGGCAGCTGATCCTAGAACAGAGTCCCTTTTAAGTTTTAGAAGTGGCTGTATTTTGCCTTAACTAACGAAGGGAGGACATGTGAAAAGAGAATTCTATTTTTAGGATGCTCAGCATCTCAATTCTGTTTTCACTTTACCCACAAGGAAAATCTCCTCATCTAACCTTCAGTTACTTTTCTTATACCACATCTAAAAAATAATAAAAAAATAAACCTCTGGACATGTGATACTCAAATATGAATGTACATACATAAGACTTCTGTTGGAGAATTTTAGAAAGTGTGTGTTCAAAATACTCTCCTGAGAAATTAAATCATGTTTAGAAAGAATATTGCCTATATTGAAAGGTGTTTTTATTTTATGTGTATGAGCCTGCATGTGTGTCGATGTACTATATATGCCCAGTACTTAAAAGGGGGCTAAAGTAGGCATGAGATGTGGGGCTTGAGGACTGAATCCAGATCCTCTATAAGAGTATCCAGTGTTCTTAACTACTGAGCCATTTCTCCAGCCCTCAAATCACCAGTTTTTAAAAGCTGGTACTGAAAGCTAATAGTCTGGAGTAGAGGTTCAGAAAATTATGGTCTGCAGATCAAATATGAGTCCCCTGTTGTTTTGTAAAAAAGGTGAAGTGGAGCAGAGCCACACAATCTTAGTGGATATTTCCACAGTGCAAGGGCAGAGTTGGGCACTAATGACAGGCATATTGTTTCTTAAAATGGAAATATTTGCTATATGGTTGGAATGGCTAATCTTCTTTGTTGGTTTCATAGGACATGAACTCATCCAGGATATACATCTCTAGGTATTTCTGTGAGAGAGTTTCTAGATTGGATTAATTTAGAAGAGAAGACCTACCCTAAATGTGGGTAGCACCATTTCTTAGGCTGAGATCTAGGACTGAATACAAAGGAGAAAGTGAGCTGAGCACCAGCATCCATCCTTCTGCTTCCTGACTGTGATGTCATGTGACCAGCTGCCTCATGCTTCTGCTGCCATGCCTTCCTCATCGAGATGGACTGTACCCTTGGATCATAAGCCACCACAAACCCTTTCTTAATTTATTTCTTGTCAGATATTTTGACATAACACCAAGACAAACAAACAAACAAACAAACAAAAAGAAACCGCAAAAAACCAAAACATAAAACCAACCCTAATATAATGGTCATTTTCAGAAATAAAACATTGCCAATTTTCTCTGGGGTGGGAGATAATAGCTCAGCAGAAACCATCCAAGGACACCTTGATGTATGTTACTTTATCCTAAGGTGATCAAAGGTGACCCACTCATGTCACAGACTCATTGAATGGGGAGGAGTTGAAACTTACATAAGGTCACTTGCGATAGGTGTCTTTTAACTCTATATCACACAGAAAGTTTCTGAATAATACAATCCACATGATTTTTCCTCTTGTAGCAGCAGTCAGCCCTTTTCCTTAGCTTTGCTTACACTTATCCAGAGTTTGAAAGTATTAAATAGAACATTCCAAAATAAAATAGTTCATGTGTTTTAAATAGTGTACCATTCTTGGTTGTGTGATAGAATTCCACCTTGTGTTACTTTATCCTAATCACAACCTGGCAAGGTTCAGTGTGCTAGGACGTATGTTACCTTCCTGTTAATCAGTTGGCAGCCTGGGGACCAGATTAATGTGATTTTATTTATCATATTGCTGGGTTAAAGTAACTTATTTTACTTAATAAGAATCCCTCAAATCCAAAAGTGACTCATACATGCCATCTGTAGAGTGCTTTCTTTAAGTGAAAATATAAAAGAAAAAAATTATCCTCAGCCAGGGGAAAATGGGTTTGGTATTGTGAGCACTGATTACAATTCTTAATCTTATGCTGTGGAGTTTTATAAGTTAAGCTTACTCAGAGGTGCATGTACTCAGGAAAAGACACAGTGCATGTGGGTTCAACACCTTTTGTGGTTCCAGGCACCCACTGGGGGCGTTGATGGATATCCTTCACTGAGAAGGGAATTACTGCATTTTTATTGTATGTCAGTATGAACAAGTATATTCACACACACACACACACACCATTTATTTAATATGTGTGTTTTGCCTGTGTTCATATATATGTACCATTAGCCTGCCTGGTGCTCATGGAGGTTATTGAATCCTCTAAAACTGGAGTTATAGATGGTTGTGAGAGGCCATGTAGATACTGGGAATTGAACCTTTGAGCCATCTTTTCAGGCCTTGTTCCTTTGTCTTTTGTCTAATTTTCTCCTTCTGTTGCAGAATTTTTCCAAGGATGCCTACCTTCATTTCTCCCACACAAGAGATAATTCAGCACTATCATCTAGCAATATCTAGATCCTTCCTTCCCGCCAGTCTGATCCAAGTAACTTCACTGGGGACAATATCAGCAGCTTCCTGTGAGTGACAGACATTCCCCGGACCTCCTTTTCTTCCTCGTTCTAGTTAGTGGCTTGCTTGGATATTGATGATACTTGCAAGTATGCTGTGCTTCCAGTAATGGGAAGTGTCCTCAAAACTCAGAGGACCCCTCAATTTCCCCTCAGCTATGGATGCTCTCAAAGATCGCGGAGGATCACATCAAGGCTCTTAAAATTCCAGTGTGCTGAAGTCAGGCAGATGGAGCTTTGCCGTGGCTTTCTCTCTTGGTCCTGCTGCCAAGGCACTGAGGATCCTGCCTCTCATCTTCCCACAGATCTGGCATCAGACAGGGGAACTCTGCCCACCCCTTGATAAATTCGTAGCTCAAAGTCACAAAGAAAAAAGGAAGGAGCAGAGGAAAGGTGGGATGCAGAGTATTTTTACAAACATTTTATGGCCTGGAAGGATATAACCCTAACCCTAACCCTAACCCTAGGGAAAGTTATATGGCAACTTCATAATATAGCAAATCTATGTTGTCAGAGGTTGTGGGGGCTACAGTCATGAATGACTACTCCCAACTCTAAAATGATCCATCGGTGTCTATAGAGGACTCAGAATCCCAGGAGTGAGGTCTGCTAGACTCTCCATGGAGAACTTACTTTGGCAAAGAGATTTGACCCCAAAAATAGATGAAGATTTGCCTTTCTTTGATAGGTATGGCACATTCCAAAAAAAAAGAGGCAGGTATAAGACAGAATGTGAGCAGAAAGAAAATGTGATGTTTACGGAAATAGAGGCAGTGTAAAAAAGATGATACCCATCAGTTCTCCTCTGATTGCAGGTGACGAGGCCCCAAGTCCTGAATGTATAAAAAGAAAAGCTCCAGCTTCAGTATTGGCATCATTGTCTCACTTAGACAGATGAGACCACCCGACATTTCCAGGACACTAGACAGGTGTTAAGAACTGTGAAAGCATTGCTGAAATCTGTTGAATTGTTGTTAGTGTTAACTATATGGTTTAAAAAACTTTCCCACTGTAAGCATTTCTTCTGATGTTTGTTTTCCTCTAAATAAACAAAAACACAGGGGATGGGTCAATTCTTCTCTAATTCAAAGTTGCTTCTCTCTAGCCTGCTTTGAGAAAAAGGATTATTAGTCTACCAGCCTAAGAGACTGCCACTATACACAACCACAGAACACACCACAAATGCCCGAGAACAACTGTGCTAAGACATGGCCACACCGCTGGGCTCCAGCCTCAGCTAGGACTGTCTGAAACTCAACTAGACTTTTTTTTTTTTTTTTGGATCACAAACTTGTGTGGGTCATTTCCACCTTGGACAACAGGGGGTGAACTTCCTCTAGCTGGAGGGACTACCATGGTGCCTGATTCTATGAGTGGTGAGAATAAGTGGTTTTGATTGGTTCAAAATGAACAACAGTGTCCTAGAGAAATGTCTCATTGGCTGAGAACACACATTCATGCCAGATAGGTTACAAGTGTCTGGAGCTCCAGTTCTGTGGGTTCTGACACCTTCTTCCGTCTTCTTTGTCTTTGCTGGCTAGTTGTATGTCAACTTGACACAAGCTAGAGTTATCTGAAAGAATAGCCTCTCATAGGTTCTCCTCATGGTGACAAGCCTTAGCTTCTCAGCATGACTCCTTCAATTCTGAGTCTTCAACTACCACTGAAGCTGCTCCTTTACCAATGGCCTCTCCTGACCTCTCATAGCACCAAGCCTCAGCTCCTCTTCATAATTGCTTCATGTCTTCAGAACCAGTATCACTTCAGTGACTCTTACACATCACCAAGTCCACCACCAGCACAAGGTACAACCTTGGCTGTTTCTAAAACACAGCTTCTCTGTATTGTCAGGAAACACTTCCCAGAAAATTTCACCTCAGTGATGCTAGTCTACTGTGGGACTATACTTTTGTACACTTTAAATATTTGTCACTGTAAATATTGGTTTAATAAAATGCTGACTGGCCAGAAGCTAGACAGAAAATAGAAGTGGGGCAACCAGATGAGGAGAATTCTAGGAAGCAGAAGAGCAGAATGGGAGCTGTCAGCCTGATGCAGAGGAAACAAGACAAGAATGCTGCAATGAGGAAAGGTACCAAGCCACATGGCTAAACATAGATAGGAATAATGGGCTAACTTAAAGCATAAGAGTTAGCAAGTAATAAGCCTGAGCCATACGTCAAATAGCTTGTAATTAGTATAAGCCTTTGTGATTATTTGAGGATAAATGGCTATAGGCCTGGCCAAGTGGGACAGAGAAACTTCTAACTAAAGTGGTTTCTTTTTAATCACTGCTAATTTCTTAGCTTCAGCTGAGCAGCATCAATTGTCCCAGTAACACAAAGGTTTCACTTCAATTGTTCTGTGTACAGATCTGTGTGCAGCCGCACCTTAAAGATGGCGCTGGCTTCCGCCTTCCACCTTCCAGACGGTGATCTCAATGACAAACAACTCCGTAATTGGCTAAGGCTAAGAATCTGACTTGCTTCCGCATACCTGGGCCTATTAGTAGTGCCCACGTGGTGTACTAGGGTTGGCTGCCCAGAGGCTATTTAAGGCTATGAGCGGGTTTCTGTGTCTTCCTTGCTGGTCGAGGTGGTCGCGATAGTTCTGGTCTCTTTAAATCATGACTGACTTTATAGCCTGAGATGACCAGAATGACAGTCCTAATTCAAAATAGCAAACAGCCCTTATGATACTTAAATTTTCCTCTGAAACTTCACAAGCCAGACCTCCGTCTTCTACACTGTCCTCATCAGTCTTATCTTTTAAGTTCCTCAGGAACATCCCACTGAGCTCTCAATGGCTTTTCTAGCCCAAATTTTGAAAGTTCTTCCATAATACTCCCTCAAACATGGTCAAGTCTGTCACAGCAATACACCACTCCTGACACCAGCTTGTCTTAGGGTTTTTATTGCTGCAACAAAACACCATGACCATTTATTTGGCTTACACTTCCACATTGCTGTTCATCACCAAAGGAAGTTGTAGCAACAGGTTTCTAGCCCAGCCTTTCTAGACCTAGACCAGAGGTCTGGCAATCTGGCAATCCAGCAGTCTGACAGTCTTTTCTCAGCAGCATTCCAACTCCTTTACTCTGTGTCTCCTGATATCCCTGTGGTGTTTCTTTTCATCTCATCTCACTGGAGATTCTCTGGTATCTCTGCTCTGCTCTGCCTGTTCCCAGAGTTTTCTTAGTCTGGTAGCTCTGCCTACATTTCCTGTCTGCCTTTGGCCAGTCAGCAATTTTATTAAACCAGTAGGCAGGGTAATTATTTACAATGTACCATAATCCCACAACAGGAAGTCAGGATAGGAACTCAAATAAGGTAAGAACCTGAAGGCAGGAGCTGATGAAGAGACCATGGAGGAGTGCTGCTTAATGGCTTGCTCCTTATGGCCTGCTTGCTCAGCCTGCTTTCTTATAGAACCCAGAACCACCAACCCAGGGATGGCACTACCTACAGTGGGCTGGGTCCTCCCCCATTGATCAGTAATTAAGAAAAATCCCTTCAGGTAAATCTTATGGTAACACTTTCTCAGTTGAGACTTCTTCCTTTCTGTTGATTTTAGCTTGTGTCAAATTGACATAAACCCAGCCAGGACATGTTCTTTGTGTTGAACTAATGCTCTAGCTTCATGTAGTACATGGACCCTGGATATCCTAGCTTCAGATCCCCAAACACTGGATTTCCTCATTCAAGTTCAGTTGTTGACTCTCACTGTTTGACAGATGAAGAAGAGCTGGCAGTGATTGTTTTTCTGTTGTTGGGATACAACACAGCATCATGAGTTGGCTCCTGGTTGCATCTGCTCATACTCCAGCTCCTGAGCAATTTCAGCCTCTAAATTGGGTATCCAAAGTTGTCTTGACAGTAGCTACTGAAGTACGGGAGGAGGTCAGAGAAATGAGGAAGCAACAGGTGAGGTTGGGAACAACAATGGCAGAAATAAAGAGACAAAGACAGAGATAGGATGGATGTGAAGAGTGACTGGGCAGGGGGACCTGAAGACTGTGTGGAAGAAGAGTTCTAAGAGAAGTGCCAGATCTTCAGGAGCAAAGACACATCCTTCTCCTCCTAGGCTCTACCTCCTTAAAGTTTCACAACCTCCCCAAACAGTGATACATACTGGAAACCAAGTGTTAAAGCATCCTCCAAGCCTGTGGGGGACATATCACAGTTAAGCCACTAACAGAAAAGATTCTGTCCCTATAGTACCTGTTATCTGGGAGAATGGGGAAAAGACTATATGATTTACTGATGAGCCCTGCTCCACTATATGGGTGAATGTCAATGGCCCCAATCTTGTGTCAGTCATGCCATCCCAGAAGGATGACTGTCCACAACATAGGCTGGTCTCTAGTTCCTATGGGATGATTATGATGAGCAGCATTGGTATCTTGATGGGTTAGGTCTAGAAACGGGACTTCAAGGCTCTCTGAAGAATCTAGAGGGAAAGAAAGGGTTTATTATTATGCAGTGGGACTTTAAGAACAGGGAAACAATTGTATCGGGAGGAAGAGTCAAGCGTACAGGGTAAATGAAGGATAGAAGATGAGATCGGAAGGTAACCTGGGGTCACAGTGTGACTCAGACTGGGAACTGCAGAAACTTAAGTGCTGGAGGGAGGGAAGGCACAGGACCCACAGAAATAGGCAGATAAATAGTTGGCTTGCTTCTATTTTGTTCTATTACAAAAATAGAATGTTGAGGCAGTTCAATAAACAATTTCTTCATTTTGGAATATAGATATTGATTTTGTTGTCTGCTCATAGTGTGCCATGCTTCAAGAACAAGAACTCTCTGCAGTGTTATTAAAAGGATGGAGGGAGGGATGGGGAGGGAGGGAGGGAGAGAGAGAGAGAGAGAGAGAGAGAGAGAGAGAGAGAGAGAGAGAGAGATCTTTGTTCCAAATAGTGTGTAGATGAAGAAAATTTGGGGTGAGTGAATGAGTGAATGGGTGAGGGGTCCTGAACTTACAGCTTATAGAGCAAATAGGAAAAGTATCCTCTTCTGTAAAAAATATTTTGATTTAATTTTTTTTATTTTTATGTGTATGTGTGTCTCGGTGTTTGTGTCACATGAGTACAGTACCCGAGGAGTCCAGAAGAGGGCATCACATCCCTCTAGAACCAGAGGTACTGGTGGTTGTGAGATACCCAACATGGGTGCTGGGAATCAAATTTGGGTCCTCTACAAGAGCAGCAAGTACTCCTGTTCCAGGAGAGACCCTGCCTTAAACCCAGTGACCAGTAAAGGAACAAACACCCTCTTCTAACCACTCACTCACACACACACACACACACACACACACACACTCACATACATGCACTCCTTGTGGCGCATGAGAATCAAAGCTGAGCTTGCTCTCTTCTAGAAACTACCTGATAGCTCTGTGGTATCTTTGGTTCCCACCTCTATTTAGACTCCAGTGGTTGATGGAGAGAGGGAGGGATGGGTAAAATGCTTGACATTTCACAATTACAAAAAGCTGAATTCAACTCTAAGAACAAACATAAAAACGTAGGTGTGGTGGTGTCCACTTGTAATTCTAACATTGGCATGGTGGAGACAGGTATATTCCTGGGACTCACAAATGCCAATTTAGCCTACTCTGTGAGTTCCAGGACAGTGAAGAGGAGTCTATCTTAAAAGTAAAGTGGATAATGACTTGAGGCATAGCAACCAGATCATCCTCTTCCTTCTACAGTGTAAGCACACTCATGCATGTACACACACACACACACACACACACACACACACACACACAGACACCCCCCCACCCCCGTGGATGCAGAGAAATGCTGGCTCATGAGCTAACAACATCCTCCTCCCTGAGGTGGTGATGGAAGCCACTGGTAGCAACAACAAGCCTATTGTTCTGGGGGAAAAGCAGGAATACTCATTCAGCCAAGCAGGGACATCCTTCTGAGAGACTGACCTTGCAGCAGCCATATTAATTTCTATCCATTCGTCTCTCCTTGGAAAATCCTTCATCCCAAAGCACCATACACTGCGTGGACAGCTCAGAGTCTGTGCTGACTTCAGAGAATCCCCCTGCTTCTCTTTCCAGCAGCTCATGATGGCCAAACCCATCTATCAGCCTGCAGCACCCTCATGAGGAACACGGAAGGCCCCGGTCAGGGGAACAGGAAAGACAGGAACATGTCACTCTCAGAAAAGTCTTCTAGTCCAATCAGATCTGCCTTACCCTTTCCTCCTCCATGTCTCTGCAGTTTCAACAGGGTCCTCACCTGCACACATGATGCTCAGTGATATCCAGTGCACACTCTGATATTTCAGTATCTTGTTGGCTTAAAATATTGCTGATTTTGATTGGCAGAAATAGAGAGGCAAGGAGGAGAAGGAAAAAGGATAGTCAGGGAGAGAGGAGATGTAGAAGAAATGTCAGAGAGAGATACAGAAGCGCAGAGACAGGAGGAGAGAGGCAACAGAGAAGAGGAAAAGAGATGATAATGAATGCATGAATTTCTACATAACCATCATTATTACACCTTAGAAGTTCCAAAGGAAGCCAGTGACTGACATAGAGACTAGTTCAGAACTTTGGAGTCGGGAGTCCTGTGAGTGATTTCTGTGTCCTCAGAAGTGTGGTGAACCTAGGTCTACAGTTGCCTTCCAGCCTCCCTGCTGTTAGAAAGGCAGCCACAGAGGCTTCTAGGAAGGCAGTTCTCCAGCACACTAAATTCAGCAGGGCCAGTCCCACAGCTGGCTCCCCGTTCTGCTTAGGCTGTGTGGTCAAGCAGGCACACAGCAGTATTCTTTCTGTCAAACTCAAAATATTGACAATGTTTTATTCTCGGTAAACTCACTGTCTGTATTCTCCTTGGCGTCTTCTTTACAGGTAAACATGAACTTGCGCTCCTGGGGAGAAATGTGGACTTTCTGTGAACACTCATCTCACTGGGGAACAGCCCACGCTTCTGTCAAAGTGGGTAGATGGATGGGGGAGAGGAAAGGCCCAGCAGACCTTTAATTTGGCCGCTTTCGACTCAGTTGGGTTCAGGTTTTCAGCCAACAGTACTGTGGTGAGAGCTCCATTACCCATAATGCACCCCTGCAGTGATGCAGAGAGTACAGATCCTCAGAGTGGTGACACTCTATGCAAACACACGCATACAGACACACACACACACACACAAGCACACACACACATGCATACATACATGCACACACACAAGCACACACGTACACATACACTCCCCCACAAACACACACATGCATACACACGTACATATACACTCCCCCACAAGCACACACATGCATACATACACATATATACACATGTACATATATACTCCCCTACAAGCACACACATGCATACATACATGCACACACACACATATACACACATGTACACATACCCTCTGCCACAAGCACACACACACATATGCATTCATACATGAACATGCACTCACACCTACACATACACACCACCCCCACCAACACATACACATGCACACATACACAAACAAACATACAGACGCAATGCACACACACATGCACATACATGAGCACAAGCACACACCCACACAGACACGTGCATACACACACCCCACACAAATACAAACATACACACACATACACAAACACATGCAGACATACATGCACACACGCATGCAAATATACATGTACATACATACAACACAAAACTCAGATACACATACTTATGCACACTTACACAGAGAAACACACACATATATACACACACATGTATCTACATACACACAAACTCAGCTTGCACACAAATATGTACACATGCATGCACACATATATACACACAAACATACCCACAAACATGTATACAAACACACATGCAGACAGACATAGACACTATTCACATATATGCACGTAGAAATACATAGCAGACACACAAATCTGGGCCCTTTGGGGGACAGCTAGAGTTCTGGTATACATAATTTTATTTTTTGTAAAGCCTGGGAATTGTGAAGACTGAAAGTCCAGCATAGATTTTTCTTATTCTTTATGTTTTGTTTTCTTCAAGGTATTTCATTTTCAGAAGCCCCCCGGAGATTGTGAGGATGGATGTCTGAGAGGTGCAGAAATGGGCGAGGAGCCCCCGATGAAGTGATGAGGAAAGAATCGATTGCTCCAGCAGGGTGACCAGGGTCTCCAGTGAGCGGAAGTAATGAAGGATGGATGGGCATGGTTTCCTCCTGACACTCACAGGATAGATGGCACCCCCGTTACTCTGTAGTCAGCAAAGAATAATAGCTACGATATACAATATTTCACTAAGAACAATGACTACTGTGGCTTAAAGTCAGGGCAAAAGAACTAATAAACACTCTTGCTGAACTAAAGACAACAGAATGCGGGATAGAACCTCTTTGGAAGTAGAGAATACTTTGAACAACTTGGAGCTGTGGACTCCAACCTTCTGTTATAACTCATTGTAAGCTAAGGTTGACACCCAGGAGAAGTGGATGTAATGTCAGTGGGTGTGCTTTGAGCTGACACCCAGGAGTGCAAGTGTGACCTCAAGTGTGCTCTGAGACTGACAACCAGGAGGAGCGAGTGTGATGTCAGTGAGTGTGCTCCAAAGTTGACACCCGGAAGTGGGTGTGATGTCAGTGGGTGTGCTCCAAGGTGGACACCCAGAAGTGGGTGTGATGTCCTGCACAGAACCTGACTCCATGCTGAGGAGCAGCTTCCTCTGGAATGAAGCACTCATTTCAGGGAGGGCTAGGGAGACTGCGGAGACTGTCTGGGAAAGCTGAAACCCACAGGAGCCCAGAGGTTACTAGGAATCAGTGTTACTAGGAATCAGTACCTGCCAGGGGAGGAGACTCACTAACCTGGCTGCCTTTGTGTCATCCTGCTCTGTGAGTAACCCCAATAAAAATTCAGTTCACCGTGTGCAATCATTGCTTTGGTTTGTCATGGCTTCCCTATCCAGGGCGAGTAGGGTGTGTGTGTGTGTGTGTGTGTGTGTGTGTGTGTCTGTGTCTGTGTCTGTGGTGTGCCTGGGGAAAGTGTCTCATAACTCTTGACTTCAGAATAGATCTTTTTGTAACAGAACAGACAGGAAACTATATGATCTATATGATGGAGTATTAGATCTCTCTGTCTCTGTCACTTTCTTTCTGGCACTTTTTTTTTGCATGTGCATGCACGCGCACACACACACATACACACACACACACACACACAATTATATAGACTTATGTGATACAGGCTACTAGTCCAACAATAGCCACCTGCACCCTAGAGGGGCTGAAAGCTCAAGTTGGATACCTGAGCAGTTCAAACTTGGTGATGAAAGCTTGGAAGATTCTTGGAGAGCTGCTGGTCATCAGTCTACATTGGGAAGCCATGGATACTGAGTTCCTGTGTCAGCAAAGGATGCAGCAGCAGCAGCAGCAGCAGCAGCAGCAGCAGCAGCAGCAGCAGCAGCAGCAGCAGAGTGGATGCATCCTTATATACCCACACAGAGGCAGGCACATTTATTTTATCATAGAACTGACAACCAAGATTAGTCATCACACTGACAATGTTACAGAGGAGCAGAATTCCAGGCAATGAACTGGTCAGAATTCACACACCAGGGTACCACAGAGAGACGAGTTGGGAGAATGGGAAGCTGGGGCATCTTTGGAAGGTCTCCAAAAGAGTTCTCACCAGAGCATTTCTGTGGATAACTCATGAGGGCAGAGGAAAGGAATCCTCTGGAAGGATTAGGGTAGTAACAATGCCTGCTGCTCACACTCACCTGGGAATAAAATCCTCTGGCCTGTGGAGTGGAAGTCACTGTGGGAAGTTGCCATTCACCTCAGTGGCATTTAAATGAATGTGGTCCCACTGTGTGATTTAAATGAATGTGATCCCGCTGTGTGTGAATGGTGCACCCATCCAGGATGGAGAAGAGCCACAGAGAGCTTCACTCACAATGGATGCCCTGGTCCAACACAGACCAATGGGGACAGAAGCTAAAAGTCAGGCAGTAACTGCTCATGTTCTTCTAGCATCTAGGCAGCACACAGACCCTTCTGGAAGCCATTTCTTGGACAGTTGATGTCTAAGCCCATTAGGATGCCCTAGTTCCAAACATTTTGCTTTTTGTTAATTGCTGGGACCCAAATCCTAAGGATGGATAAGAGATCTGTGGCTTGTCCAAATTTTCCACGTTTTATCTGTATTCAATCTTTTGATAAATATATATATATTTAGTTTTAATTGTGTGTGTGTGTGCATGTGCACATGAGTGCTGTTGCCCATGGAAGTAATGAATTGGATCTTCCCAGAGATGGGGTTACAGGAGGCTGTGAGCCACCTAATGTGGGTGTTGGGAATTGAACTTAGGTCCTCTGCAAGGGCAGCACATGTTCTTAACCACTGAGCCACCTCTCCAACCCAATACATCACTTTAAAATCATAACATGTCCTTCATTGTTCCCCAGAGTCTCATGCTGGTTTCCTGATATATAACACCACCAGCTTAAAAGTTACATTGTCTTTAAGGAATCTGACACTTTGAAGGTTCAATGTCTCTTTAAAAATCTGAAGTGAGCTCCCTTAAAGTTAGGAAACAAATATAACAACAACAGAAGCCCAACACTTTTTCTGGGAAAAAGGAAAGTCCTGAGAGAAAAACAATCATATTAGGAATAAGATGACTTCTTTGTTTCGTTTATGTTTGCTCTTCAAATGTTTAGGACCAGTTTTACAGGGTGTTGATAATTCATTTCCCTGGTACTTTTTTCCTTTGGACCTTGAAACATCTAATGAGCTTTGAGAACGGGACATCTATTTCCTTTGACCAGATGATGGATGTACACGCTGCCTGAATTAAGGTTCTTTGGCCCAAGCAACAGAAAGCATGCGTGGCTCTCTTAGGCAATGGGAAGGTGATGGGATACATGCCAAGTGGCTGGCTGCAAAATTTGACAGGAAAACTGGAGACTGGGCCTCGGAGGAGGAGCCTCCATCCACCCTGATGCAATAAAACATCATAAATGTCATCCCGAAGAAGCTCAGAATTTTTCTGGTTTCTTGCATTGACCACACTGCTGTAAATGTCTGCCCTCAGTTAATCCATTGTGACTGTTGTACATCAACCTTACTAAACCAGGACCTATTTGCAGTTTCACCTCAGTTTCCATGTAGAGTTGCAAACTCTTGCTAAACTGAAGGTATGTTTTCCTCCCTCTGGATAATGTTTTTGCAGGCAGGGGATCCTTTTCCTGCATTTACAGTCTCCCTACATTCACTCTGGAACAGCTACTGCTATTTAAATACAATATTGATGCTTATACAGTGGGGATATACATGCTCTAGGTTTGGAAGGGAGCCATAAAATCCCTGCAGAGTCAATGCAAACATAAGCTCTGACTTCCCACACTAACCTTTGCTACTCTCCATCACTCAGCAAGCTACTACTCTCTTGCATGTCACAAGTTCAAACCCATTTCCCCCTCTAGGGAGGCCACATGGGAAAACTCATTTTTTTTTCAAAGTCAAGGTGAGCCATGCTATTGGATTATGACATAAGACTTCAGGTGATGGATTGTCCTTGAGTGAGAGCAAGGAGAGAGATCCTGCATCACGCTACATTGAAAGGGAAGAATGTGTGCTAAAATTCCCCCACTCACAGTCCATGGACCTTTAAACTTATTTCCCATCTACACCTATCAATAAAAGCCTATTACTATCTCAGAAATTCCAAGGCTCCTTCCTCCTCTTTACCATCTTTTTTCTTTCAGACAGGAACTCATGTATCCTAGGCTGCCTTCAAACTTAATGTGTACCTAAGGACAACCTTAAATTCCTGATCCTCTTTGTTGTTTTAAGATGGGTCTCTCTACATAGCACTGACTGTGTAGACTAAACTAGTGTCAAACTCCCAGAGATCTGCCTGTCTTTGCTAAGATTCCTAGCCTGATACTCTTCCCTCACTCACTAGTATTGAGATTATATCACTGTGCCTGGAGTGGTGGTGCTAGGGATCAAACCCAGGGCTTTGACAATGCTAGGCAAGAATTCTATCTACAGATATCCATCCCCAGCCCTTATAGTCTTTAAATCAAGAAGACTAATTTTTCTTTCCCAGGAAGACTTACATTTCCACCTGCCTCCAAGCTGCAGGCAAATAAATGTTCCCTCAAAAGCAGCATTATTCTGCAGAAGATCCTCAAACTTTCTTTTTATTCCTCTGCTTTTCCATGTGTGCCTGAAGAGTGTGGCTGGACACTTCTACACAGGAAAGAGAATTACGTTTTGGCTAGTGTCATCTCTGCTTATTGAGGTGTTTCATGTTGAACTGATGGAAAGCTGAAGCCTTGTTTTTTCTACCTGGACCAGGAATGGACCCCAAAATATCAGTCTGTGTGTGTATGGGGAACCTACAAGATGTCTGGTGAGGGATGGGAACTCACAGATTCAGCAGATGCAGAGTAAAGACCCTCTCTTATCTCTCTGACTCTTAGTTCAAGGCTGCTTCCCTGAGGCCCTTTTCTATTTTTGCTATAATTATAGATCTCTCTCCTCACCTTTCAGAGCAAGACTGAAGGGGCGGGGTGGAAAGTCCTGGTTTTAGAAAAAACAAAAATGCCTATGTTGTAACCAGTATCTTCCAACAGTCTTTTAAAGACACCATGTGTGTGCTTGATAACAATCTTTTTCGGAGCCTCCACATAAATGAAATATTTTCCCCTATTTTTCAAATGAGAAAAAAAAAATCTTTAAATGCGTTAGTGTTTTAACTTCTGGTGGTTGGTTTCCTCTCTGCTTGGTTAAATTTATCCCTCTTTGGGATAAATAGGATTGCTTTCTAATTTCTTTCTGAAATAGACCAATTTAATGTATAGAAACAGGATTTTGATGTGTTGTTCGAGATATTGTAATTTCTATAATTTCTGACTACATTTTGGGTTGGCATCTATACGGCTTTCTACATGACATCTGCCAGAGTTCATTCCTTCCTCTTCCATCTTATATGTGGTCCTCCAAACTGAGAATCATACCTGTAGACCAATGAGCCAGCTATATGTGGTCCTCCAAAAGAGCAGCCAGTGCTCTTAACTGTTGAGTCATCTCTCTAATGTCAAAAATATTATTTATTTAATTAAATTTTATTCTGAATCTCTAGCATTTGAAAGAGTGCCAACATGTATCAGAAACCAAAAATTATTTTGAGTTAATGCAATAATGTCTCCTTCAGGCAACACTGCACTTATTTTTTTTTTTTTCTTTTCTGCCAGGGTTGGGAAGATGGCTGAGTGGATAAGCACTTGGTATATAAGTATGATGACAGGAGAGTGGGTCCCCAGAATCCATTTAAAAGCCACATGTGTATTGTGGTCCACTTACAATCTTGGTGCAATTAAGATGGAGACAGTGGGTCCCCAGAGCAAGCTGGCTCCCGGAGAAGCCAAAATGGTGTGCTAAATATATAAGGTGGTGAGTGATCAAGAAAGACACCTGACACACACCTAGAGACTCCTACACATGTATACACAGGTACATGTGCACCTGTCCACACACACACACACACACACATATACAGTGTACGTGTGCACCTGTCCACACACACACACACACACACACACATATAAATAAAAATAGTGTTTTCTCCCAAACATTGATAGGAACAGGATGAGCATTTTCCTCTAATTCATTCCTAGAAAATCTGTGGAATTTTTATGCTTTGGGATCCATGAGCATTTGATATTATTAACATATGGTCTTTAGATATGGAACAAAGTCTTTGGAAAAGAACATTCAGGGGATAAATCTACCTCATAACCTTGTCCATAGTCACATCTTGAATGCTCTCCTGTTGGAATGAAATCTAAATTCTCATAAGTATTTTTTGCTAAAGAGATGTCTCAGTGTGCCTAACCAAAAATATACTCTTCCCTTGAAAGCTGCTGTCACCATAAAAGTACAGACTTTTATGAACACAGGTGTTAACTCTTATTTTTAACTCTTGCATTTGGGCGAGGGAGCAATAAGAAATCTATGTGCCTGTCAAACAAGGACATGATGGAGAACCCCCCATTCCCATCCCTGTGTATTTCCCTCATCTATTTTTAGCGTTATATTTGTTGTCTGGCACAAGTGACATGTCCTTCTGTTGTCTGTCCCTTTCACTGTTTAGATTCATGTTTATTATTAGAGGACAATGGCTGTGAGTCATCCATAATGTAATTATAAATAAAGAGAGCATCCTTTGCTGTGGTGGAGACTTTGCTTTCTCTGATAGCCCTCAGAATGTAGCTTGCTTGCGACAGACAAAGACACATGCCAGGCAGGTGAAGATGCTGTACTCATACTCAGCCCCTTTAAGGTCAATCAAAACAAATGGCTGGTGCTGTCCATTACTGACTGTGACGGAGGATTTAATGACAGGCAGCGTTGATGGATAGTTGAGTCTCTCAGCAGCTGTTTGATTGGCTCCATGCTGTACGAGAGTTCAGCCCCCACAGGATAAATTGGGCTATGAATTTGTGCTTGTCACTATGGTAATTGATATTGGCACTGTTTTAATAACTGCATCAAACCTGGGCATTCTGCAATAGTGATGCTCACATCTATCAATAGACTGGAAACACTTCAGAAAAAAAAAATTAGAACGAACAGAAATGAGTGACTTCAAAACTGAGAGGTGAGAATATTTGCCTCATAAGAGTAAAAGGGCTTTTTACTTCCATTCATATTACCAAAGTGTGATTGGTTGCAATAGAAATATCTTTGCATGTGATCCAAATTCTGCCTCAGTGAACAAAGGTGTAGTGGGATTGTGTTCTGTTGTATTGTAAATAACTGTCCCGCCTTCTGGTTTAATAAAAATGCTGATTGGCCAAAGGCAGACAGGAAGTATGGGCGGGGCTATCAGACTAAGAAAACTCTGGGAACATCTCAGAGCAGGGCAGAGCCGCAACAGAGATGCAATGGACACATGACAATGAGACAGCAGCAGACACAGAGGAAAGAAGCTGAAATGTTGCTCTGAGAAAAGGTATCAAACCACATGGCTGAACAAGGTAAGAAAGATGGGTTAGTTTAAGAGTAAAGTGGCCTGGGACTTAGGCAAATCAGTGTAAAATTCATATAAGTGTTTGTATGATTCTATGATTCTGTTATTCTGTGGGACTGCCAGACTGCCTGACTGCTGGTCAAACCTTTGTTCTAGACCCAAAGTCTGGGCCAGAAACCAATTGCTACACACAGGGAAACATGCTTGCTTTTTACTAGACACAAGTCAGTAGAGACTTTTCTGGCCACCTTCAATAATTAAATTAAAATTAATGACCACTACACTATAGGGCAGTAATTTATATTGTGGATATTAATATGTATTTCCTTTTAAGCTCTAGTTTTGTTTTTAGTTATGTATATGTGTACATATGTGTGTGTGCACATGTGTTTGTGTTTGCAGATTCCCATAGAGGCCAGAAGGGAGTGATCCCATAGAGACCAGAAGGGAGTGACAGATCCCCTTGGACTAGAGTTAATGAAGAACACTTGCTTCTCTTACAGAGGACCCAATTCAATTGGTGAGTCTCCTTATGTGGGTGCTGCAACTGACTTGGGTCCTCTGTAAGAGAAGCAAGTGTTCTTCACCAGTGAGAACCTGGGAAAACATAGTTTCTTCAATGTTTCCTAAATCACTGGAGCCCAAATTGTATCTCTTTGCACACTGTACTTTTTGGTTAAGTATTTTGGAAATTACATTTTAGGGTTCTAAGCCTCTTGAGGTCTCAAAGAATGATCAAATGAGCATATAACCTCTTAAATTTTGATTAATATTTGTGTTGCTATAGTGGGTGTCACTCCCACGGCCTTGCAGATATTGGGTTATAATCTCTTACTTTCAACTCTGATCCCAGTGTCTGAGGTATTGATGCAGTAAATTTTCTTTTATACTTTCTATTTTATGTTAATTGATGTTTCCCCTGAATGTATAACTGTGTAAGGGTGTCAGATCTTGGAATTACAGTCAGTTGTTAGCTGCCATGTGGATGCTGGGAATTGAACTCAGGTCCTCTGGAAGAACAGTCAGTGCTCTTAACCGCTGAGCCATCTCTCCAGCCCCGTACATTTTCTTTAGACCTCTCAAATGGTTATGACAGAACAGTGTGTATGTGGCATTCTGTCCTGGGATTAAACAAGTGGGTATATCCACATGCATTAAAAAGGTTGAAATTTCATTAAATGACCCAAGTATTAACACAAACACATCATCGTCACTTGTTCATTAAGAATATGCACACATAGCGCATATTTCTAAAGGTACCAACAGCTTTTACTAGCTTGCTTAATTTTGGACATGACACCATTTTTCAGATAACTGGCTAGTGGCTACACTGGGGGATAAACAATGACAGCAGAGACTGCATGGATTGAATTTTATATTTAAGATATTTTTATTGTATTTGTTGAGTATGCAGGTGTGTGTGTGGGGGGGGTCAGAGGACACCTTGTAGGAGTCTGTTCTTTCCTTCCACAATGAGGATACTGTGGATAGATCTCAGGTTATTAGACCTGCAGTTAAGACGGTCCAGTCAAAACAGATACTTAACCCAGAGCTGAGCCAATCAAAATTGTCTTCTTGGAAATTTAAATGTAAAATACAAGAGTTGCCTGTGCAAATTTGGTTTCACAAGAAGCATATTCTTGGGTCAGTGTTGTCCAATGTGAGTCACATACATAAGTAGAAAAAATATAAACAGAAACAGGTGAAATTATTTTTGTTATCGTATACAAAAATATTTAAGCCTCTAGTTAAATGTTTTCATTTCAGCATATGATAATATAAATATAGAATTGCATTTTTTTCTTTTTCATTTTAGATCTTGGTAACTCACTGGCTGTGTGCAATATATATGTACGTACAGAGCCCCAGTTTGGGTCAGACCCGTTCAAAGCATTGAATAACCAAAACATTTATAGGGACCATATTGGATGGAGACACTGTAAGAGATGAGACCTCAGCAAACTTGAAAACAAAGAAATGTTGGTTCAATTTCAAATGCTTTCAAGTGCCACACATGCTAATGTACATGCACATATGTACACATCCACGTGCATGGCCATGCATATACAGATGAACACAAGTAAACATGCAAATGCACACATACATGCACACACATTTATATATGCACATATTGTAGACTTGTACACATATGCATATATACCCATTCAAATAGGCACACACAGGTATTCACATATATATAGCTTTTTCAAAGGCTCTCCTGAGTGGACTGGTGTCCTTTTCCACATGGCAGTGGCCGCTTCATGTTTATTCTATAACCAGAAAGACAAGGGACTTTAACATGTTCTCAGAGAAAGCACCAGGAACAGAATAGACTCACAGATACTTGAGAAAATCAAATACTGACACTCTCCCACCATATGCCAAGCATGCTGACACTAGGACTCAGTTCCTGTTCTTAAGAGGCACGGTTGTTCATGCTCTTTACACACGTGGACACGGGAAGTTAAATTACCTGAGTATCACAATGGGGATCATGGGAACCAGGGCTCAGCTCGGCTTTGAGCCCCATCCTTTCTGTTTCTCTATTGGACTCATAAGAGTCTATACCCACTCTCTTGCTTGGAGGAGGCTGAACAGCACAGATGGGAAGACAGTTTGGGTCTGTACAAGGAGGAGAATTGGCAGTGCCTTCCTCAGCCCCTTGGGCTCTGTCTCTCAGCCCTTCTGTCTCCAGCATCACATTTGCTAATGGAATCCTGTGACTAAAGTCTTGGAAGAAGGAAAGTATCGTCTTGATGACACCAGGATCCTTAATCATTCTAGTGATTCAAGCCTTAGTGCTACCTAAGTGTTCTTTAGTTTTCTGTGGATGATAAATTTGAGCCCCCATTGGTCCTGAGGTATGAATGAGGCTGAATGTTCAGAACCTTACAAATTCGTATGTTTAAATGCTGACCCCCAACATGATGGCATTAGGAAGCGTCTTTCAGGGGTGTGTAGGCCATGAGCCTCTAAGGGTCAGAATGAGCATGGGAGGGAGCCTAGAGATGCCTCATCTCTTCTAATACATGAACAAAATATTACTGTGAACCAGGAAACAGTCCTAGCTGGATGAAATCTTCCACCACCTTCACCCTAGGATTCTCACCTTCAAGAACAGTGACAGATATTTTTGTGTTATTTGTAAACTACTTAGCTTATGGTGGTTTGTAGTAGAAGCTGACTAGGTTTAGAATGATGGTCATTGGTCTGAATAGGCAGGAAAGCCCTTGAGTGACCTTGGCTCTCTGATTGGGAGCAAAAGGAAGGCATGGAAATTAGGTTATTGAATTCTGTGGTAGCAAGAAGCCGGTAGGATCTCAGGCTCTGTCACACATCAGCTTTGTGACATTGGAATGACAACTTCTGTGTTCTTCTTTTGGGGAGATGTTCTAAAAAATAAGATTAACGTACATTCTCATCATATATGACTATTAAGTAGATGGACTGATGGTCAGAAGCATTCCAGAGCCCATAGCTCCTCACTATGTTGTGCTCATTACTGGTCATAATAGTGTATGGGGTGGTGTCATTCTGAAGTCACTGGTGCATTCTCTTGCATTTTAACATTTTTTTTCAAGATTTCCATATTCTCATGTAGCTTTAGTATGACTGTGATAAATCACTCTGTCCAAAAGCAACGTGGAGAGGAAAGGGTTTATTTTCACTGTGTAAAGGTGTGTTATGTTTGTTTCTGTTCCTTTTGTTAATGATGTAAAGATGTGTTACTTTTGTTTATGCTGCAGAATATTATTTTAACTGTGTAAAGGTATGTTACATTTGTTTCTGCTGCTTTTATTAATGGTGTAAAGATGTGTTACATTTGTTTGTGCTGTGTTTGTTTAATTATGTAAGGACATATTTGCATTTGTTTCTCCTTGCTTGCCTAAGGGACCTGATTGGTGTAATAAAAAGATGACCAGCCAATAGCTAGGCAGGAGAGGGATAGGTGGAGCTGGCGGGCAGAGAATAAATAAGAGGAGAAATCTAGGCTTGTGAGAAGGGAATGAGAGGAAGAAGAAGACAGGAGAGAAAAGGGAGAAAGAGAAGGTAATGCCTAGGACCAGTCAGGCAGCCATCAGCCAGCAGACAGAGTAGGCCATACAGAAAGAAAGGTAAAAAGCCCAAGGCAAAAGGTAGATAAAGAAAAACAGGTTTAAGTTGAAAGTGCTAGCCAGAAATGAGCCTAAGCTAGGCTAAGCATTCAAAAATAAGAATAAGTCTCCATGTCATGATTTGGGAGCTGGTTGGTAGCCCAAAAAAGAATGACAGAGGGGCATTGCTTGCCCACAGGGTCCCCGGGTCCCATCTCCACATAGTTGCATATATAATCACACCGTTCTCATATGTAATAGAAGACACTCAAAATAACCCCTGAGTGGTGACTGGCCAGGCTAGCTGCTGTGGAGGTCAGACTTTAAAGCTACCATGGAGCTTAAGATGAAGTGAGGGTCCAGATCTTCCTGTTGGAGACTGATAGGCACAGTTGGGTGACTGTTGCCATGGAGCTTAAAATTCAGATCAGGAAGAGCATCTGGCATCTGTGTATCATGGTGACGAACCTTGGAGCTGCATCTGATGAGGACAGAGAGGAAATGCGCTGTCAGCGAGATGGAGCTGCTGCTTGGGAAGAGAGTGCAGATGTGATGTTTGCATCTCCATCATCAGATGCCTTGCTAATCAGTAATAAAAAAGAGCCTGATAAATCCGGCCTGATTTTCTGCTCCAAAATTAAATGCAATGAAAAATAACCGGGAATGTGATAATTTTGTATGTAGGAACCTTAGAAACAACACAGTACATTGTCCTGCACCAAGATTTATTATTTACCTTGCCTTGAGGTTGCATGGAAGCTGTTTCTAGACAGGGCTAGGTTGTGGCTGACATGTGGATGATTGACATATACTGTCCAGTGCATTTTGTTTCACTGTCAACTATCATCCAGTTGTTTTATCTACATCCTACTTTGCTTTTCTGTTACAATGATAAAACATTCAACAACAGCTTTGGGAATAAAGAGTTTACCTTGGTTTGCAGTTTTTCATCAGTGGATTAAAGTCAGGGAAGGATCTCAAAGCAGGAACCCGGAGGCAGGGACAGAAGCAGAGGCCATGGAGGAATGCTGCTCACTGGCTTATTTCTAGGACTTGCTCAGCCTGTCCAGGAATGACATTGCTCACAGTGGATTGGGCCCTGCCACATCAATCATCAGTTAAGAAAATGACCCCTAGCCTTGCTCACAGGGCAATCTAATGTGGGTAATTCCTCAGCTGAGGTTTTCTATTCTCAGGTGACTCTAGTCTGTATCAAGTTGACAGAAACAACTGGTCCAATACACTAATGAGGGCATTATATGTGCTATTACAGAAACAAAACTTAAAAAGCATAAAAAGAAGAAAAAGCACTTGTGTTTCCAGTAGAAATAACCGTGTTAATATGTTGATTTATTTCCTTCTCCTGTTTGTTTTAGGCATGAAACAAAGAAATGTATTCATAAGTAATGGGTGGGAACTTTCAGAAGTGGATTTTGCTTCACTGTTTTTAGAAAATTGGATTCATTCATCTATTAAAAACCAATACACTAGAAGCATCTCTCCATGCTGTTAAGTATATTTAGAAAACACAAGGCTTTAAAGTCATATTAATAGCATTCAAATGAAGCATGCTAGTCTACATCCCCTCCCCCAACTGTGTTAGAAGGGATGCTGTCTGGACTATAGTTTGCTCTTTCTCAAATGTTCTCTTAAGGTTCGAAATACAGCTCCATGAATCTATAGGACCCCAGGAGTGGTCTCTGCTCAGCCACAGTAAAGGACCAATGAGATATGGGTTCAGAACTTAGTGTGTATGAGCTTGTGGTGAGTGGACCAAGTGATAAAACCCGACTTGTTTGTGCATCTCATCCCAGGATGCAAACCTCACATTGCCACATGAGGATCTGGGGAGAAGTGAGGCTTTTGAAATTTAAGAAGGGCAAGAGAATCAGGTTGATTGTGAAGGATTTCTTTGAACATGGAAGACAAGGTGGTCTGAGAACAGCTCTCATATGTCTTCCCAGGAGGTAGACTTCAGGGGATGGAGGTGTTGAGTGAATTTTGAAAATGAAGATTGTGAACTTTATAAATTCGGTTCAGACTAGATCTAGCTTTCTAAATTTATATTTTAGAATTCATTCAGGCTAAGCCTTTACCAAGAATTCCCATGAAATACTGACAACTGCCAATCTTTTGAAAATAATTATAAGGTTACAAAGGATACTACAATGTACTCTGTTCATCCTAAATCATAGCTTAAAAAGGCATTGAACAAATAAAATACAGTGGAAATCAGGGAATGTCTTAGGGGTTACGATTGCTGAGAACAAACACCATGGCCAAAAGCAAGTCTGGGAGGAAAGGGTTTATTCAGCTTATGCTTCCACAGCCCTGTTTATCATTGAGGGAACTCAGGATGGAAACTCAAAACATGGAAGTAGCCTGGAGGCAGGAATTTATGCAGAGGCCATGGAGGGGTGTTCATTACTGGCTTGCTCTGCCTGCTTTCTTGCAGAACCCAGGACCACCAGCCAAAGATATGACATCACCCACAATGGACTGAGCGAATCACTAATTAAGAAAATGCTCTACAGCCTGCTTATAGCATGATCTTATTGAAACATTTTCTCAGTTGAGGCTTGCTTTTCTTCATTGATTCCAGCTTGTGTCAAGTTGACATAAAACTAGCCAGCATGGTGAATAACAAGCTGCTCCTAGTTCAGGGTGACATGGAGTTTGTTCACACACTCTTGAGTTGAAAGAGAACATAGACCGTACTGAGTCCTGCCATATAACCTTGCCAAAGTGCTATCTAGTGATTATCATAAAAGTTCATTGTTTTCTGCTTTTAACACTTCCTGTCTTGGGGACTGATGGATAGTCTTAGCATTTCTTAGTTCAGTTTAATATCCTTTAACTGAGCATCTTATCTGAGTGTGTTTTTTAGTATTTTGTCACCTTGACTCAGGCTATGGTTACATAGAAGAGGGCATCTCTATTGAAGGATCACCTCCATTAGAC
The DNA here is from genome assembly GCA_004025045.1 of Sigmodon hispidus. Classification (NCBI taxonomy): domain Eukaryota; kingdom Metazoa; phylum Chordata; class Mammalia; order Rodentia; family Cricetidae; genus Sigmodon; species Sigmodon hispidus. The sequence continues at coordinate 45,121 of PVIH01003552.1, forward strand.
AGGTTCATGGTGCATTTTCTAGACTAACCATTGATGTACTGAGGACCCAGCCCACTGTGGGTGGTGCTGTCCCTGGACAGAAAGCCCTGGGTGGTATCAGAAAACAGGCTAAGGAAGCCATGGAGAGCAAGCTAATAATCAGCATTTCTCCATAGCTTCTCCCAGGCTCTGCCTCCAGATTCCTGATTTGAGTTTCATCTTTGTCTTTGTTAGGGTTGCTGGGAAGTGACACCATGACCATAGCAACTCTTATAAAGAAAAAACACTTAGTTGGGGTGGTTTACGTTTTCAGAGGCTTAATCCATTATTGTTATGTGACATGGTGGCATGCAGGCAGACGTGGTACTGGAGAAGGAGCTGAGAGTCCTACATCTTGACCCACAGGTAACAGGAGATGATCTGAGTGTCATACAGAGAAAAACTTGAGCAAAGGAGACCTCAGAGTCCACCCTCATAGTGACATGCTTTCTCCAACAAGGCCACACCTACTCCAACAAAGCCACACTTTCTAAAAAGGGCCACACTCTATGAGCTTATGAAGGCCAATTAACATTCAAACTACCACAATCCCCGATTTCCTACATGATGGACTGTTACCTGTAAGCTGAAATAAACTCTTTTTTCCCCTCAGGTTGCTTTAGGTCATAGTGTTAATCACAGCTGCAATAAAGACACTGGGCTCATAAGAAAGCTGTGGGCAGGAGCACACACTCACTGAGTAGATCAGAGATGGTCTCTGGGGACCAGAGGCTGTCCCTTGCCATTCATCTGTAGCACGAATCATTTGGTGAATATTTTTCAAAACATATTCCCCTTCATCTTGAACATACCTGGGTAACATAATTCCATGTGGCCATATATCTGAGTATCAGCAAACTAAATGAGAAGAAAATCCATGGGAGCCTTATCCCGCTGTGACCCTTAGAAATTGTCGCTTGCCTTCTAGTGTGTTCTTACCCTTTGAGCTGTTTGTCTCAGCTGAGCACAGAAAACTTGAAGTTTTATGTTGAGCATGGCTGAGCTTCAGTCTGCAGGAAGACTTGGTCAGTTCTCTGAGTCTATACCTGGAAGCAAACCCACATGGAAAAAGTGAGCACTACTCATTCTAACTCTACAGTCATATGAAATAATGTTCAACATGTAATGGTGGTGCACACCTTTAATCCCAGCACTCAGGAAGCAGACCTCTGAATTAGAAGTCAGCCTGGTCTACATTGCTAGTTCCAGGAAAGCCAGGGATACACAAAGAAACCCTATTTCAAACAAACAAACAAACAAACAAACAAACCACCCTGCAAAGAATTAAAAAATACCCACACTTAAGTTCATATATGAACACATTTACCTGACATTTGCTCCTTTAACACCATCCAAGTTTTATACAGAGCTTGATGGGTAAACAATAACTGAACACATGCTGACATCTGAACCGCTTGAGGCAGCTTGGGCATAACTGGGGTTCAGCATTAAGTTTCTGCCTTTAGGCAGCACATCAGGTCTCCCTGTTTGCTGGACATTAGGGAGCTTGCCCCCTACCCAAGCAAGGAAATCTTAAGTATGCCGGATTTTTCCTTTGTTCATACTGATTTGGAGGGAAACAGAGATGGTGCCTGTGAATGTAACGAGAAAAATTCAGACAATAAGCTAAGCCTTCTGGGAAACGACAAATAGAAGCTCATTCTCAGCGGTGCGGTAGGAGTGTTTCTTATACTCACATTGTTTCATCTGAATTCACCTATTAACTGAAAAGACGGCTGTGTGGAAAAATCATTCTAAGAAAAACACCTGGTGGAAATTAAATGTTTTTTGATTTGCTGACTTTTTCCGACTTGGTTTGAAGCAATACTTGCTGAAAAAAGTAATTAAACATTCTTCTATTTCTTCCATGAAATCAAATCAAATAAAATCTGGGAAAGGACACATAAATAGGATATAACCCCGAAGTAAGATCAGGCATGCAATTATTTGCTTGTAGACTGTCACCTGTTTTCCATTGCGATTGTTAAGTAGGACCACTTTTCAAAGCCTCGGGGACAGTGAGGCAGGCTCTCTGAAGTGTTAGGTTTCCAATTTGAGAGGATGTTTGCTCAAATGCTGATTTGAAAGCAATGAAATCTTCAGCCTCCCTAACCACCATAAAATGAGATTTTTTTTTCCTCCTCCCAATCCGTGGAGAACCAGTTATAGTGACATTTTAGGCTTCTTGCAGAAAAAAGGGGGGGTGCGGCTTCGGCTACAGCAAAACTTACAGGCGAGGAGAGACAGAGACCTGAAGAGAGGAAACCGTATAGGGCGGCGAGGGGCGGAGGGGGGATGGTGCCACACCCACCCACCCAGCTTTCCCATATTACAGGTAGTTCAAGAATCCACCATGGGCCAGATACTGGGGAAACTCGCAGCAGGACCCCTTGAACAAAGTCTGCCTTTAAATATGGGAATTATTTTCAAAATGTCTTTGTTGACAGCTGGTGAGCACAAAATAAACACAGGCCTATTTGCAAGTAAGCAAGAATTAGCATAATCCGCAGCTGCGGCAAAACCCACTGACAAGCAGGATAAAGAATCTAGTGGTTCCTTCTAAAACAGTCAGGGAAAGGGACCTGCATAGAATAATGAGTCTCTTGCCACCTGCCAGTGGCCGGCAGAGTCTAGCAAGCAACAACCCTGGGTTGCTGGCACAGAAAACTCTAGAGAGTTTTCTAATTAAAATAGAAACGAATCCATCGGGTTGCAATTCACCCCCACAGCAATTAAAAATTCTTGGGAATAATAAAGTTTGAAAATAATATTGCATTTATTAATATCCATTGTCCAAAGTGTAAGATGTAATTTTCAATCGCTCATAAAGGGGAATTGACTAAGAATCTCTTCTATTCTGTCGTTTGAAGACTGGTCAAAGAAGAAGGAATCTGAGAAGCATTGGCTTTGTGATTTGCTCTGAGTGAATGCCAGCGGACGCCCGTGGACACCAGGTTTTTCAGATTGGAGCAAAGTCCATTCAGGCGCCAATAATTAGAGGTGGGACGTGACGCTGTTTGACCCCTGGGCTTTTCTGCAAGGCTCTAGCTCCTTCTTTGTGGTATTCCACTGATTGAAAATGAAATAATTTGCACATGCAAGACAAATATGTGCTCTCCTTGGTAGAGAATGGAACAATCCTTAGGAAATGGGTCTCCATCGATCGGAAGTCTGCAGAAGTACTTAGAAGTCACTTAGAAAGCAGGCAGAGCTGTGGTTGGCCTCCTCCCCAACCCTGTTTTCTTAAAAACACCCACCCTGAGCATACAAACTACTAAATACCTTTGCGCTGTCAGTTTCTGAGCTTCGAAACTGTGAAGTCGGCTTATTAGCATCACTCCACCCCACCACCCCGTGAAACCCTTATTCCAACAGATTTGGCTGAAATACAGGACCTTCTTCTACAGTTATGCTGTGACCCTGCCTGGGTTGGTGAGTTTTAGATCATCTTTACACAACTGGAGAAGGACACTCCAACTGAGAAAATACCTCCATATGTGATCAAGCTGAGATCACCACTTAGGTGGGTGCAGCCCATTGTGGGTGGGGCCAACCCGGAGCTAGTGGTCCTGGATTCTGTAAGAAAGCAGGCTGAGCAAGCCATGGGCAGCAAGAAGCACTCCTGCCTCAGGATCTTGTCCTGGGTTCCTGCCCTAACTGCTGTCAGTGATGAACTGGAATATGAAACTGTGAGTGAAATCAACTCTTTCTTCCCCAGGTTACTTTTGGTCACAGTGTTTCATCACCTTAGTAAATATCCCCATGTAAAGTCACTGTCTCTGGCCATGTTCGCAGACCACACCCTATTGAGAGTCACCCTGGTCAGTGTCACAAAGCTTGGCAAGATCCAGGATAACAGTCTCAGAGAAGAAACCCCTTTCCTATGCCCAATTTGCTGTCTACTTTGTCATTTCTTGATATGTGCAGAGGTGGCCCACCTCTGTAAATTCTTGCCCACTTTAGAAATGGGTAAATAGGTCAAATTTTAAAACAAATACAGTGTAGGAAATGCTGGGTGGAAAGTTCAGGCCTGGGAGTGACTGAGAAAGGGACTGAATGACTTGGCTTCTGTGTGTGTGTGTGTGTGTGTGTGTGTGTATGTGTGTGTGTTCACTGGGAAAGGGAGTAAATGGCACAGCTTATACATATATATGTATGAGTGTGTTATGTGTGCATGAGTTTATATGTGTATATGTTTACATATATGTGTATGTGTGAGTGTACATACAATGGACACACACACACACACATGTATGCGTATGCATGTGTAGGCCAGAGGACATAATTAGCTGTCATTTTTCAGGTGTCATCTACCTTGTTCTACAAAGGCTTTCACACTATCCTGGGGTTTAGCTATATGATTAGGAACTACATTGGCCATTAAATGCCAGGGATCCTCCTGCCTCTGCCTCCCCAGTGGACTCCATCAAGCCTGACTTTTTGAAAACATGGGTGTAGGGAGGGATTGAACTCAGGTCAAGCACTCTATCAACTGGTTAAGTTTTCCAAATGGTTAATATTTAAGGGCAAATTTAGGGGCCCATGTTAAAGTGAAGAGCTTCAATCCTGATGAGTTGCTGGAACTTATTCAGATCAAAAAAACTCTATCACTTTATAACCTTTTTGATATTTCTTACTGCAAAAATCCATCTTCCCAAAGGAGATTTGAAAAACAGAGGCAGCTTAAAACAGGAAATATATGTTTTATCTCAATATGTGGAGATCAGGGTGATAATTTCAGTGCATGGCTTTTCAAGTGTTTATTCTTTGCAAAAATGCATACAGAATTTTGGTAGCCCAAATGCTAAGCCAGTCTCCTTGGTACCTTGGTATGTGTACTCTTCTACATAAGGGGAATCTGTACATAGGGTTTGTAAAGAGCTAAGGCAAAAAGATTTTGCAGCTGAGACGCAAGACAGCTGCCTGCTTTCATTAAAAGAGGCAATCCCCACTGTGCACTGGTTCTGATAGGTTGAGCCTTATACAAGATCACCAAAGAAATTCTTGGGTTTGGATATGCAAGGACCCAAAGGAGGAATTCTGTCAATAGTCACAAACTTGAAGTAAGCATCCCGAAAGGAGTGAAGATATTAGGAAAAGAAATCTCTGTGTTCCTTCCTTTGGCTAACAAACTATGGAAACCATGAGCCCCAGAGAACTAAAAATTTCCCAGGAACCTTATGCTGGGAGAAGGATAATGTTGAATCTAGGGTTATCCAGAAGCAAACTTTGTCTCCCAGGCAGAGGTGCCACACAGTTCTGACTTGTCAGTCAAGCCTTCGGCACAGATTAGAACATGGACGATGAGGAGTCAGAGGTGAGCAGTTTACACTTGGAAAAGGTCTGCTTGGTAATGTGTACCTCTTGCTTTCTTGAACTTAAAGCTCATTCTATAATATGAAGCTAGATTTGGGGTTCACTGGACCTCTTTATTCAGTTCCTCTTCCCAATGTCATCACATTGAATAAATCTTTTCTCGGTTTTCACTGTTAATGGATGTATTTAGGGCTGTTGAATAAGCCTGGTTCATGAGGGCTGCCAGGACCCAGGTTTTAATCCCACAGCTCCAGAAAACCCCTAGAGAATACAGTCTCAAATGAGATCTAGCCTGGGCATTCTGAGACATAAGCAGAGGGACCAGCAATGCTCCTCACATATTTCAAATCACTGATTTTGTGATAATTTCATGCAACATAAAAGATAATGCAGGGGCATGAAATAGAAGGACTGTGCACTGTGATGGAGATGTCCTTGTTACATGGTTTAGTGGATACTCATTGTTCCATTTTACACCAACATTATTGGCTATTTAGTTCCACTGTCATAAATCTGGATCCCATGGGACTCCAATGGGCAAAGAAAAAAAATTGAAAAACCTGAGGAGGATAAAGTAGTAGGTGGAGAACTCTGAAAAGGAAATTACTACATAGTTACAATAAAAGTTCTCTTTGTAGTTTTAAAGATTTCTGTGTGCCTGTGTGTGGTATGTGCATGTGCATGGGAGTGCAGTGACTTTGGGGGCCTGAAGAGGGCGTCTGATCCTCTGGAGCTGGAGTTACAGGCACTTCTCAGCCATCTGACCTTGGTACTGAGAAATGAACTTGGGTAGGTCCTCTGCAAGAAGAATAGTTGCTCTTGAGCAGCTCAGCTGTCTCTCCAGCACTCTCCCTGTGTGTTTTAGATGGATTATCAAAGTTTCACACCATCAGGCTGTTTGGAGTCTCCTCTGCTCTTCAAAGAAGAGACAGTATTTGGGAAAACCCATTTTTTTTTTTTTTTTTTTTTTTTTTTTTTTTTTACTGGCTGCTAATTCAGATCTTATTTACCTCTCTGTGTGGATCAAATTAAAATCCAAAGCTTCTGAAATTTACCCAAGAGGTTTTTCATTTATGTATTAGAATGGGTCCTGTTTGGTCATTATGGATGACTCAATGTGTATGAGTAAATACATTTGAGGTACAGCACTACTCATTACCTGTAGTGAACCCCATGGGGTAAGCATCAGCCCATGAAACAAACATATCAATGATTGTGTTATACACACACACACACACACACACACACACACACACACACACACTTTTTGTGACAGGGTCTCTGGAGGCCCAAACTGGTCTTAAATTTGCTAGCTAGTTAAATAAAGCCTTGAACTCTGGATCCTCTATCCATCTCCTGAGTGTTGGGCCTACAGTGTGTGTGGCTATACCTAGTTTATGCAGTGCTGGGGAAGGAACCCAGGCCTTTGTGCATGCTCGATAGCATTGGATCAACTGGGCCCCAGTCTCAATCCTGTGTGTATATTTTTTGAGTTCCTGATGCATGCTGCAGGTGAGCTCTTAGATTGCCATATTCCCAGCAGCAAATGTGATTCTCTGTCTCTTTCTAATTATTTTGATTAATATATCCCTTTTGATATAGATATTTAAAATTTCACCAGTGCAGTTAATATTTGTTATGTATGGGTAGCTGTTCTCTGTATCCATGGGGCTCTTTAATATAGGTATTTTCTTTAAAAAAAATGGGGGGAAGCATGCATAAGGCCGGCATATGTTCAAGGGTACCCGCACTGAGCCGGGAAAGTGGACACGTGGTCTCATTTCTAACCTGCAATTGATACCAACTGATAAAGGAAAAAATAGTATTCTCTAGTGGCGTCTCACTGGACATATATACCATGCCTAAGTGTGGGCTCCATGGCCAGGAGCAGACAGTCAACACAATATGAGCCCAATAGTCTTTTTGTAAAGGCAAAATAGCCTTTGCCTCATACTGATTTGTTTGGGCACTTTTTTTTTTTGTCTTGTTGGTCATACATACACTTATTTGTATATTTTGTTTTCCTTTTTTGGGTGTTTTCTGTTGTTATTCGTGTGTGTGTGTTTTCTTGTTTGAGTTTTGATTGTTTTCTAGTGAGAGAGAGAAAGAAAGTGAATGGAATTGGGAGAGCAGGAGGTGAGGAGGATCTGAGGATAGTAATAGAGGGAGAAAAATATATGATCAGAATATATGGTATGAAAATATTTGTTTTCCTCAAAATTTGAAAAATATATTTTTATTATATATTTTTGAGAAAAAGATCTCGCTATGCAGACCAGGATAGCTTCATACTCACAGAGATTCCCCTGCCTCTGTCTACTAATGCTTAGATTAAGAATGTGTACCACCACACCCAGTCCTTAAGTAATATTTTTATTTATTCTGTAAAGATTTTACACAAGTGTATAATGCATTTTGACAATATCCACCTCCACATCTCCAATCAGCTTATGTCTGGATCCCCCAACAGGCCTCCCTCCTAAATTTATGTCTTTTGAGTCAAATTAGTGTTGCTCATATGTGAATGGGGTATGGGTAAAATACTGTCAGCCTCTCTCTCTCTCTCTGAGTGTGTGTACATGTGGGTGGGTGCACACCTACCTTTGTACTTATATATGTAGACCAGAGGCCAACCTTGGGTGTCATTTCTCAAGCATGCCTTATCTATGGTTTATATTGTGCTCTGAGACAGGTTCTGTCACTGGGACCTGGGGCTCACTGAGTAGACAATGCTACCCCGCTGGCTAGCTACCCCAGGAATCCATTCATCTTCCCTCCTCACTGTTGAGATTACAATCATGTGTCCATCAGTCATCACACCCAGCTTTTAAATGAACAATGTTCATCCTGCTTGTACAACAACTACTTTACTGACAGAGATGCCTATCTATACTTCTCAAAATATATTTTTAGTTGCATCCCCGTGGAGCACAAGCAAGTATGTTTTTGGTCATTTTTCTCTAAATGGTATAGTGCATCTGAGTGTGCACACAGCAATTCACATTGCTGAGTATTTTAGGTGACTGAGTAGTTTATCCATATAGCAGAATAGTCACAGGTCACACCAAATTGCTGTGCCACTTCACATAAGAATTTTGATCACCTCCTCTACTCCCTGCCCCTGGGGTCTCTTATCTACAGAACATACTGGACCCAGTCTCCTATAGGTGTTGTTATATGACACCAGTTAGAAATTGCTGTAGGTGAACTTTAGAAATATCACTAGTGTCTTTTCATTTCTTTAAATAATTTAAAATGCTTATTTTAAGTAATGTATAGATGTGTGTCTGCATGTGTTTATGTGTCCCATGTGCATGCAATGCCCTTGGAGGCAGCAAGAGGGCATTAGATCCTCTGAAGCTGGAGTCACAGATGGTTGTGAACCTAATGATGTGAATGCTGGAAACTGAACATGGGCCATTTACAAGAGCAGACAGTGCTCCATGCCCTTCCATTTGTATCTTATTTTTTGATGCATCATTTTTTTGTGCTCTTTGCTTTCCAAATTAATTTTGATTAATTGGTGTTCATTATACTTTATAAAACATGGAGTTTGAATTTTATGTATCTATAGTGAACTCACAAAAAAAATTTCTTCTGAGCATAGATTAATACTGAGCTACCTGGATACTACATGTTGTAAATAGTCTCTTCATTGTTGTAGTCCAAGATTTGAAACTTGAAATTCTTAGACTCCATCAACTGCATAAGAATTGGACCATCTTTTAAGATGTAGAACCATTTATGGATTCATCATGGAACTGAAGTTTCGAGATCACAAGATCCACTGAGGTGCAGAGAAGGGATGGACCCTTCAAAAGATTACAGAACACCATGGTGATTTACCTTTGCCAGACATACGTAATATGGGAAGAAGAGGTGGTTATCATGCAAGTGGTCTTCAATTTATGATGAATGATTGAGGTCCAACTGTGCATAAGCTCTAGTGTCTGTGGAAGAACCCAGGCTCCAGACACAAGGAAGATACTCACACATGTGTGGACTCTTTCCCTGGAGCACCAATGTGTGCTCAGAGTAAGCTTATTAAATTTTGTCTTTAAAAAATCTTACCTTATGTATTGTTCTTTTATAAACTTTATTACAAAAACTTGCAAATAAAATAAGCATCAAACATTTACAGTCTATATAGCTCAATTTTAAGTTATCTAGTAGTGATTTAACTATGCATCATAGTAATAATAGAAATAGTAATAACATGCAATTATTGTGCCACTTCACATAAGGAAATTGAGCATCCTATGATTTGTTATGCACAGAACATTCTGGAATCATTCTCTTGTAGGTGCTACAAGATGACACCAATTTGAAGTTATTTGTTGTAGGTGAACTTTAGAATAAACAATTTTGAAGCTGCGGGGCTTCACTTTAACTATAACATACATTTTTATCCATCACTAAAAATGAAAAAAAAATGGTGGAATTAGAACTAGAAAAACAATCAGCCTTATGTTCTCCTCTATAACTCATGTCCATTGCCAAGTTCAGTTCTTCCTCACAACCCAGTATAATTTAATCTTTTTTGTTCTCTTTTCTACATGTCATACTGTACCCATATATTTGATCACACATGTACATAAATTATTGGCCATATTCTGCAAAGCAGCTTATTATATATTCTAAGCTTATAATATATATTATTATATATTATAAGTTTATAATATATAATACATAATAAATATATTCTTATTTATATATTCTAAGTCTACGCATTTTTCAACAAATTTATTAATTTGTTTAGAACTAAACAAGGTATATATAATTATATATGCAATATATATTTTCCTTACCCAATTTTTCATTATCCATTTATCTGTTGATGGATAACAGATTTATTTTAACTGATTAATTTATTTTAATTAAAATATAATTACATCACTTTCCCCCATCCCTTTTCTCATTTTAATACCCTCTCTGCCCCCTCCCACCAACACTTCCATTTCTAGGACATAGACTGAGACTCCCTACTGATGGCAGCGAGAGGTAGAACTCTTTCTAGGAGGGACAGGAAGGCATGTTGGCAATATTCCTGTTTCAAAAGGCAGAGTCTGGCTGCCATCACAGGAGAAAGGACCCATGAAACCCAACACTAAGATCCTGAAGGTACAGACTCTATCTAGGACTAAAAGAGAATCAAACAGTAAACACATCTTATCTCTCCAATGAGCCAAGTGTAGGTTGGACAGCTTTAGTGAAGATACTAAAAATGTGACATAGGGACTGGAGAGATATCTCAGTTGTTAAGAACACTTGCGGAGGTTCAGAATCTCTTGCAGAGAGTTTAGGTTCAATTCCCAGAACCCACATAGTGGCTCACAAACATCTGTAACCTTACCTCAGTTCCAGGGGTTTCATCCCCCTCTTCTGGCCACTGTGGGAACTGCACACATATAGTACACATATCCACACATATAATTAACATAATTTAAAAATGAGTCTTTAAAATGGTTGCATAAATATATAACAAAATATTACTCAGCACAGCAGGAGATCATTTATAATTGTGTCAACATTAAGAAATCTCCATATTACCATATTAATCAAAGGAAGTCAGGAACAAAATAATCTTTATTCTCTGAGTCCATTTCTTTTTATTTCATTGAGATGAAAACCTAATTTGTTGTGTCAAAGAGAATATCAGCAGGAGCTTAGGACGAGGAACAGTTGGTGAATATACTATCCAGGGATACCAGACATCTTTTGGGAACAAGGAAAATGCTTTGTATATTAATTTTAATGGCCTTCTGATACACTCAATATATCAAATATTGCACCCAATACTCCTGTGTTTATGATTATCACTAGATTCAGAAAGTAATCAATAATAATATTTTTAAAAGAATACATGAAATTGGGAAAGAGATGGGTTGGGGAAGCTAGATAGTTGGAGGGAGATAGTAGGATGTAGATATTATCAAAATGTATTTGTACATGGATAAAGATTTCAAAGAATAAATACAAATATTGTTTTAAAAATATGCATGATAAAGGAGCTAGGATCTTGTACCTTGAATAGGTGTGTGCTATCTTGTTTTGTAGGGATGTTTTACTGAATTGATAAAACTCAAGCTGTCTTGCCGTGGTAGATGCCTCTTCTGAAACTGGACAGGAAGGAGGATTCAAGGCGCAGGCAGATGGTTCTGTTGATGTGTAAAATCGTCCTTGGTTCAGACCCCAACTCTGTCATTTTCTCCACATATCACATCCCATCAGTGTTCTGCCTCCGTTTCCATGGTTGCACAATGGGGGTCCACGTAGAACCTAGTGCAGTGTTGGCATGACCAGATTCCCCCTTCTTCAGTGCACTTGATTATAGGGAACAGAAGTGAGTGTTGCTGATCCCCTGCTCATATGGAGCATACATTTCAGAGACAGGACAAAGACATCAAATCCATAAATAGCAAGGAAATGTCAGTGTGTTCTATGAGCCATAAAGATAAAACAAAATCAGTTTTGTGAACTAGGATTTGCCTGTTTCTTTAGCTAAGTGGTAGGCAACCCTTCTGAAAAAGTATCTGGGTCAGAAATCTGAAAGGCAGGGAAATATTGGCTGTGCAAACCCAAGAAGTGCAGATTCTTGCAAAGACCAAAGACAGAGGAGGAGAAGGCATGTTAACAGGGAGGGAAAATTTGTAGGAGGAATTTATCAAGCCACAGGCAGAGAGGGAAGTTAGACATGAATGTGGGCAGAACTCCATCATAGATGCCTGTGGGAGACTCAGTGACATGAGCTGGCTTTGGTCACCAACCTACAAATTCTCCATCAGGAATAGCAAACACTGTTCTAACTTGTTTCTCTGTTGCTGTGATAAATCTGGGCAACTTGAAGAAGAAGTATTTCTTACACTTTACATCTATCCCATCATTGATGTGATCTATCCAAAGTGGATGCTGGGAGCTGAACTCTGGTCATTTGGAAGAGCACCAAATGCTCTTAGCTTATGAGCTATCTCTCCAGGATCCTCACCCCTGGCTGATATTTTCTTGTCCTTAGAGAATATCTTCTGTTTTGGGATGTGGCAAAGTCATCCTCTGGTAACTTTTTGGGAGTTTTCTTATGTGTTTCCTACCGTATTTCAGACAGTATTTTGTTTGATTGCGCAGTTCCTGACCAGGATGATGCAGGATGATGCTTTTGCTAGATTTGGAAACTGTTAATTTGAACTCACATTGCCTCAATTATTTGCCTTTCTTCAGCTGTCTTGTACATCTTTTGCCTTTTTTCTACTTGGATATTTAAGGAGGCAGTAAATTTAGCAGCAGCATTTGGTTGCTAAAAAAAAAAAAATCCCCAAACTCCTGTGATCTTATTCAGGTGATGGCCCCTCTGCAATCCACTCCCTGTTGTGGCCACCCAGGACTCTATCTGGAAAATCCCCACAAACATGCCCTCATTTGTGGAATCCACTGAATCCTTTCTCATTCCCTGTCTTTGTGAGTGATACGAAAAAAATATTTTTTCTGGGTTCCAATCCTTCACACTTTTCCTTTACCTTTCAATACTAGTAAGTTTATTTTTAGACTTTCTCTGAGCTTTTACTATTATTTTATGCTTATGTGTGTTTTGTCTGCATGAATGACTGTGCAACCTTTGAATGTTGCTGGGTGCCCTCAGAGGCCGACAGAGGGTGTAAGTTCCCCTAGAACTGGGACTACAGGGGGGTTGTGAGCTGTCATGTGGGTGCTGGGAATCAAGCCTGAGTCTTCTGGAAGAGCAGCTGGTGCTCTTAACTACTGAGTTATGTCTTCAGCTTTCCTGGGCCTTTACATGAACACTATGCATTAGATTAATTATCTAATTACAAATAAATTAATTAATTAACCAGCTCCCTGGTCTTCTTATAGCACTTATTATTGGTTAAGCTCAAGAACTCAGTATCTGGGAGTGTTTACTTGGCTCTCTGGTGATGATACCTACCCTTAAATATCAGCTTAAAAACAAGTTCTCAGCACCCTTCAAGGGCTGTTCTTTCTAGCTAGCTTAAGATGGTTTGTTTTATCCTCAATGAAAGAGTTGGTCCTGATCACACTTGACTGTTGTTGCTAAGGTTAATATTAGGTGGTAAGACTCAGAAGTCAGGCAGTTTAGACATAACAGGACCATAGCATTCAGAAAGTCACTGCAGCCAACTGCACATGACCTGGACACGATCAAGCCCTTCAACATTCCAGCATGGAATGTGGGGGAAGGGCTTAGCAATCCCACCCTTAGTTGAGGAGTTGCCAGAACTTGAAGGCTATTTATGGAGGAAGAGTCTCTTTTCTACAGGGATGTAGCCCCTGGTAAGTTGACCATGATCCACAGGATGGTGCCACACTCATGTACAGATAGTGAAGCATGAAATGGAATCAGTTAAAATTAAAGTAATTAAAATTAGATTAGAATAAAACACCTTGGATTCCCTCTAGAGAAACACCTCCATGTTGGGGGGAGAAAACTGGATCTGCCAGGAGTGGAGGCAGAACTGAGCAATATCAGGACCTTGGAACCTTGGGACCTCCTGCCCATGCTTGGGAGGAGATGTGGAGATGTGGAGAAGAGAGAATGACTTGATGTGGTGGGAGAGAGAATGGACCTTGAATAAAGATATACACGGATAAAAAAATAATGGAAAAAAAGCAATTAAAATAAAGACATAAAAGGGTGAGGAGGGTGTGGGGGCATCTATGAGGAGATGGAGGGAATAGGATAAATATGATCAAGACTCCATAGTGTTAGCTGTTATCTTCAGCCAATCCCACCAGCCAGTCCATCATTACAAGACAAGTGGCACGAGATGAGGTTAGTCTGACCCTACAGATTAGCTTCTGGTTGCTACTTCCCTGCTGGGGCTTCTACAGGTCACACAGATCTCTTTGTGATGAAGTCAAGGTTCTATTTTGTGCCCAAGCAGCACCTGGCAACTAGTGATGACCAGGAGATGGGAGACTTGATTGAATAAAAAACGTTTTTCTCACTTTATGTGTATATGATGGTTAGAGATAACCATAATGAAATAATAGATGAATGATTGGGATCACCCCTCCCAACTCTCCACCAACACACACCCTCTCATATCCTAGTTATTGGTTCTGTGTCTCTGGATAAAGTTAATAAGGCAATAAGAAGAGTTATAAGATCTTGGATACATACGTATATCAGCATTAACAGAGGGGGGTGGAGCAGTTAAGGACACTTGCTGCCTTACTTAGCAGAGGATGGGGCTTGGTTTCTAGCACCCACATCAGGTGACTCACACTGTAACTCCTACTTCAGACCATCTGATGCTCTTTTCTTGGTCTCTAAAGGTACATACACATGTGCACAGAGAGAGACAAAATGTTAGTTCTATTCACTTTTTCAAGGGTGGGTCAGCAAAACACATGAACATATATACATCATGTAGATTTAAAGTTCACAAAATAAATGTGAAAAAGCAGCTTTATAGCGTAGAGGAAAGAGTCTTTTGTTAAAGATTTATTAAATAAACCCAGATATAAATTACAGACAGAACTTGCTCTAGGTCCACAATAAGTCTGGTCTTGGGGGACAGAAGTGAGAGAGCTATGATTCCCTTCCCTGCAGCGGCTACCCAGATTGGGAATAAATATTGCCTTTGGTTGCCATCTATCTTGAGAAACTAAAGGAATTAAGTATAGAAACCAACAGAGAGTGAGAAGGGTGGGCACAGTGTAGCCGGCACCCATCCTCCTGTCTGCAATCCCAGGCTTTAATAAAAACAGAAGGGAAGAGGAATCTGATTGCTCCCCAAGAAGTGCCAGCAAACCTCCCTTCACAGATCAGCTGAGTCCCCCTTAACCAGTATCTATGCTACCTTACTGTGAGTCCAGACACATTCTTCATAGCTGATTTCCCAAAGATAAGGATGAGCATGTCAAAGAACTGAGTGCTGGCACACAGCCCATTGGCAAATGGGTGAGCATAGCTGAGGCCAGATTTTAGCAAGAAATGTGGCAGGACCAGCATCACCTCAGTGAAGTAATCTTTGAACACACACACACACACACACACACACACACACACACACACACCCCTTGAGTGGATCTGAAGTTAGACCTTCATTTGTACAGCTGTATCTCTCACTCTAGAGAGATACTACAGTGAAAATAAAACCTTCCCATAAGCCAGCATACTTGGTAGTTTATTTAAAAATGATAGGTTAGGAAAATGAGCCCCTTTCAAATACAGAACAGGTTCTAAAGACTGTTCAACATTGAGCCAGGCAAGGAGTTAGAAAGATGACTCAGAGGTTAAGAGCACAAGATGCTCTTCCAGAGGTCTTGAGTTTGATTCTCAGCAACCACATTATGACTTATAAACATCTATGATGAGATCTGATGTCCTCTTCTGAATTGCAGGCATACATACAGGCAGAATACTCAAAAGAAAAAAAAAAGACAGAAAGAGAAAAAAAGAAGAAAGAAAGGAGGGAGGGAAGGAAGAAAGAAAGGAAAGAAAGAAAACAGCAGTGAGGGATGGATAGTTTAGCTAGTTACGGCTTGGCGGTCAGCTATAGTTCCATCAGTGAGCTACCTGTGATTGGCTAAGGCTCAGCTGTCGTGATTGGCTGAGGCTGCTTGTTTGCTGTGGAAGTAAACACCGATGTTAGACCTCACTTAAGTTACTGAGTTGAATTGCAGTTTGCTATGAAAGAACTCAGTATGGAGGTATCGTCAGTCCTATTTAGTTTAATTTCACACATACATACACACACAAAGGTAGATAGTATCTTTCCTTGCCAAGTTCTGTTGGCAACACAGACAAATTTATTTATTAAATGACTCTATATATATTTAGACTGTCAAAGCAAGCCTTAAAAAGGTAAGCCTAGTAATAGAACTGAATGTCTGCTAACTTTACTCCTAAAGTTTTTCTAGTGAGATAATAATTTTCATTGCCATGGTAACAAATTAAAATGAGTTGTACCATGAGGCTCTATATGAAAAATATAAAAATATGCAACCTAAATTAAATGTATATTAAATATATAATTTTATGTAACATACATTAAATGTATATGAAATTCTCTCTCAAAGTGCAAAAAATAAAAGTATATTATTTTATAATTATGTTATGCTATATTATATGTTATAGGTTGAATTGCTTTTTATATGTTCTTTATATTTCTATTTATTTCACAAAATATTATAACATGTTGCTGTGGGATAATGCTCTTGTACACTGTAAAAATTTGTTACCAATACTGATTTAATAAAATGATGATTGGCCAATGGCCAGGTAGGAAGTATAGGCAGGGTGACCAGACTAGGGGGAACTCTGGGAAAAGAAAAGGAAGAAAGACAGCCACCAGCCAGACTCAGAGGAAGCAAGATGAGAATGCTGTACTGAGAAAAGATGGCAAGCCATGTGGCTGAACATAGATAATAATTATGGGTTAGTTTACGAGCTAATTAGTAACAAGCTTGAGCTACTGGCTGAGCATTTATAAGTAATATTAAGCCTCTGAGTCAACTATTTGGAAAGCAGCTGCTTTGAGTGTTTCTGGTAGGACAGAAACTTCCTACTGCACTATGTAATATATGCATATGTACAATACAGGGTAGAGAACAGATCAAAATACTTCCCAGGGCTGGTGTCCGACACCCTAGTGTTTTCCTCTTTTTTTGATTTGCACTTACCTGTTTTATTTCAGCTATTTTCATTTCTGCTCTCCCCAGGTACCAGTGCAGAGGACGTTAGTAATTAGCAGCCTGTCTACCGTGATTCTCTATCTTCAGCAATGCAACTTTACTCAAGTGAGTTGAAGTTTGGTTTTGTCTTAGCTGCAAATGACTCCTGCAGTACCAAGTATCCAAGAGTGACCTCTGCAGATTGAGAAGAAGAACTGGGACTTCCATGTGAGTGAGTGCCAGCCATATGCACATTCTATATTTTAATTGTTCTTCTCTGCCACTCATCCCCTGGGACACTTGTCTGTCATTATAATAGCAAAGCTCTCGGTGTTTGATTGTCTGACTGTTGAGAAGAAACAAAGTCCACACAAAGGCAATGTGTTTACAGACAGACTTAAGTAAACAAGCATCCAGGAATATGTGTATAAAGTAAGCATAAGTAACATTGATCTACATTTACAGTTGTGTTGTGTATACAGAAAGAAATGAAAGATGTGTGCATGCACACACATCTATAAAAATAAAACAAATCTTTAAAAAGAGATATGTTGAGTACTGTGATATAGCTCAGTGGGTAGAGTGCTTGTCTAGCATTCGTACAGCCCCAGGGTTCAATCCCCGATACAGATGTAATCCAGGGATGGTGACACAAACCTGTAACTTGGAAGAATTGGGAGAAGAAGCAGAATCCCAAGGACATTTTTGTCTTTACAGCGAGTCTGTAGCTAGTGTGAGAAACAGAGACTTCATCCCTATCTTTAAAATGTGGGTAGGGAGAGCAAGCGCTAACTCCAAGCCTCCCCCATGCTGTGGCTAAGCTGTCCTGACATTTTACATTCAGCTCCTCTGATGTTAGCTCACTATATATGCTGTTGTAGGCACAGGCTGTCACCCACTTAAATAGCTCAGATGCTGCTGGCAGAAAATGCACGATCTTGACAGATGCTGAGAGTCGAGCCCCTGCAGCTAGCTGTGTTAGCTACGACAACGCAGAGCCTTGGGACTTCACCGCTTGCTCGGGCTAGATTCCATGACTCGCTGGCAAATTGGCACTTCTGAGCAGATATTTAGAGCCAAACAGAAAAGCCTAATAGCTAATAGCAGTCTTCTAAATTTGCCTCATGGAAATATCCCTTGGGGGCATCAGATGCTTCTTGGTGGCAGTGGAGAAGAGATGATGTGATTGGTTAAGGACCAGTGCCTAAGGTGTGTATTCTAAGTACTCAGAAGGCAGGAAGAAAAAAAATCTCAGTAGCAGTAGAGTGTCTGATGACATCAGTGTTTGGGGCTGAACTACAATGGGTTGTGTTACTTATGTTTCTTGTTCCTGGGGACAAATATCTGACATGAAATAAACTAAGGAAGAAAGGGTTTATTTTGTGTTATAATCCAAGGGCACAGTTCATCTTTGTGGGAAGGGTGTGGTAGCAAGGGTGTGAGGCAGCTGGTCACATGACACCTACAGTCAGGATGCAGAAAGAGATGAACACTGATGTTCACTTTACTTTCTCCTTTTAATTAAGACCAAGGCTTTTGACTGATATGGTGCTACCTACATTTAGTGTGTGTTCTTATTCTTTGCAATTAACCTAGTTTAGAAATTACTTGCCATAGTGTTTATCAATTTGATGTAATCCTAGAGAATCTCAAATAAGATACTGCCTTCATCATAATGACCTGTGGCCAAGTTTGTGGGGGCGCTGTCTTGATTAATGATTGGTATGGGAGGGTCCAGTCCATTGTGGATGATACCACCCTGGGCAGGTGGTCTTGGGTGCTGAAAGAAAGGGGACTGAGCAAGCCATAAAGAGCAAGCCAGTAAGGAGCGCCCCTCCATGGCCTCTGCATCAGCTTCTGCCTTGAGTTCCTGGCCTGATATCTTTCATAATGTGTTTGGGGTGTGTAAGCCAAATAACCTCCTTCCTCCCCAACTTGCTTTTAGTCAGCAACAGAGAAGCAAAGCCAGCTACTCCTTCAGAGACACACCCAGTGCTCTGTCTCCTAGGTGACTCTTGACTCTTCCAGCTGACAGTCAATATTCAACCATGACAGGTCTAGTACAAGTAGATCAGATCTGCAGCAACCCTTGTTGGCTTGAACCTGCTACTGCTTAAAATTTGCATGTAGTATGATGAACATTTTACAGTGCCTGTATACTCCAATATTTTAAGCACACCACACTTACTCAAGAGCATTCACCGTGTTATAGGGATGGACTCCCCTTCTTGCTCCTTCATGAGATGTCTTGTGTAACCCAGGCTGGTTATGAAGCCAAGGATGGCCTTTCTCATTCCTTGTCCTTCTTCTGTCCATCCAGTGCTAAGATTACAAGCTCAGTGTAGGTGGGGTTGGGGGACAGAACCCAGGGTCTCTACATGCTAGGCAAACCTTCCATCAAGTGAGCTAATCCCAGCTGTGGAGCAGAGCTGTAGAAATTAATCTTCTTTTACAAAGGAAACTACTTGTTGAACAGTGACTTCCTGTCTACCTCCAGCCCCGGAAGTCACAATCCTTTTCTCTTTCTATGAATGTACTTGACGTGTCTTCTGGTGATTGGCTTATTTCACTTAGCATTGAGTCCTCTGAATTCATCCATGTTCTTGCAGATGGCAGTTTGATTTTCTTTTCTTACATAGTATTCTATTGTATCCATCAGTTTTATGTCTGTTTCAGGGTGGAAAGATTCATTCTGGTAAGAGAGAACTTTTAATACAATGTTTCCTTTTAATTTAAATAAATAACAATCATGTGTGTCTATGGGGTATAGTGTGATAATTGAATGCAGACAAAGATACATGTAACAAACATGTCAGAGTGATTGGCAACCTTTGCAATTGGTTGTGTTGGGAAGCCATGGAGTGCCTTCCTTCCCATGTCTCTCTTCTGAGCTGCCCAGTGTTCTTGGGCTCACCTAGCCCATTCCCCTGCCCAGCATCTTTTCCTTTACAAACCTGCTATTCTACTTTCACTTACTTTGAGAGAGAATGAACACTGGGTTGACAGTCTTTCATCGATATTTATTTACTCAAAGCCTGCTGTGTCTTATATCCTATCTACATACTATGCCTTTCTCATGATCCCCATACAAAGCATAGGAAACAGCAAAGAGGTAGAAAGATAAAATTGATTGACACAGTGGCTTCTCGCCACAATCCCTTATTGCACTCATGACTCTGATGTTATCTTAGACCTTGAGGTTGTCTGCAGATGCATACTAGTCCAGGAGCCAGACAACCAACAAAGCACATTTTCCACATTTATTTCTATTTATTTATGATTTAAGTTTTGTGTTTGCATGCTTCTGTATGTGCCTGTGTGTGTGTGCATGTGTGTGTGTGTGTGTGTGTGTGTGTAGGTCAGAGACCACCCTTAGTGTTCCTTCAGAACCTTAGTTTTTCAGATCAGGTTTCTCACAGGTCTGGAGCTCACTGTTCACTTGGGATAGATGGCTAGTAAACCACAGAAATATGCCTGTCTCCAGCTTCCTGGTACTGGGATCACAAGTACACACTTGAAGTCGGCAGTGGTCCTGCAGGCAAGATGGACCCACTCTGCCTGGGAGGATTCTGCACTGTCTTTTGAGCAATATATCTTTCTAATTTACCCATAAAGAAAAGGCTTGTCAGGCACACATTCTGTTGGGAATACATCTCTTAGCTGACATCTTAATTTTATTCTTACAACTAGAGATAGATAGGAGAAGTCTGGTCCAATCTAGGATAAGTGGCATTGGTGCTCAGGGACAGTGCACAGTGACAGAAAATGGGCATCATACATGCCTCCACATTCAACTGCCCTTCTTTGATCAGGAACATCAAACTCCTTTTTGCATATGTGCTTGAGATTGAAGTCAGACACTATGCATGCTCGGCTAATACTCTGTCACTGTATTATACCTCAGAAAAATGAGAAGACTAAGTTACTTTCTCTAAAGTTCAAACCTCCACCCCCATCTCCTATTACAGTGTATTGGTTCTTCTGTTTGCTGTGGACCTAGTCCTTTTCTGATGGATTTGATATATCTGACAGCTAAGGTTTGTCTTCAGCTAGACAGGGAAATGTCCATCTAGTTTATTGCTTTGGTTTTGTGTTTGTGTAGGAAAAGAGGAATCAACTCTAGTAAACACCCATAATTCATGAGGTGAGGGAAAATAGTCATCTCCTAAGATGGAAGATGCTAGGTACCCTTGTCAAGCCTTGTGTAGTCAAGATCATCCAGCTGGGAATTATCCCTCACAGTAAGTACAAAAGAAACCCACCATGCCCTCTGAAAGTGTGCACACCACAGCTGTGCTGACGAGGGCTCATGCATGAGACAGATGGAAAGTCCAACTTTAAAATGTTGTGGTGAATGAGTGAAATAATTGTCAGTGGACTTTGTAGTGACTGACTGATGGAAGGGAGAGACTCATTGACTCAGTTGCTTTCCCAGCCATTCCACACACATTGTTCATGCGTTTTGAAGACATGTTCTCAGGAGCACAGCCCAGTGTGTCAAAGAATATTCCACTTGAAGTCAGTTGCATTGGACACACAGTCAGTGTGTGGATCAGTGGGTGCCAGGGAAGAGAGGTTGGCCCTCTGCACCCATGACATGAACTGCAGGCAACTAAAAAATGCTGAGAACGGGAGAAATAGTCTTCCCTGGGAGGAGCATACTGATTGGTTACTCAATACCAAATGGCCAGCCCCACACCCATACATAAAATTAACATTTTAGAGATTGTAGTTATGACTGTTGGTTTTATATGTCAGCTTGTGGTTGTTTAATTTTTATGTGTCAATTAGAACTTTTGTGTGTCTCTGTGTGTATGTAAACTTGTGGCTGTTTAATTTTATGTGTCGTACTAGTTAGATAGCTATTGCTGTGATGAACTCCATGAACAAAAGTAACCTGTGGAGGAATGGTTTATTTAGATTCTATGTCCTTGTCACTTCCATCGTGAAGAAGTCAGGGCAGGAATGTGGAGGCGGGAGCTGATGCAGAGCCATGGAGGAATACTGCTTCCTGGCTTGCTCATCATGGCTTGCTCAGATGCTTTCTTTCAGCACCAAAGATCACCTGTCCAGGCTATCACCACCCAGTAGCTGGGCGCTGGGCCCTCCCACATCAATCATTGATCAGGGTGATAGACTTGCTTACAAGCCAATCTGATAGAGGCGCTTTCTCAACTGGGTTCCATCTTCTCAGGTAACTCCAACTCATGTCAAATTAACAAAAAAAAAAAAAAAAAAAAATCTACCTACAGCGTGTAAAAATTTGGGAGTAGTTATTTTCATGTCAACTTGTGGCTGTTTAACTTTGCCTCACTTTGTTGGGCTCAGTGTCCAGCCATGTTTCTGGAAGCAATCAACTCTCATTTTGCTACAGAGTAATTTTTTTTTTTGATTTACTGATGGAGAACAAAACATAAGAGGAGACAAGATCTCTCCATCTCACCCTCAGTCCTTACCACCATTCTCTCCAAATTCCCATCTCTTACCCTATGCACAGCATTTCAGCCTGAGACTGAGTTATACCTTGTGCTTTTCTGGCTCTCTGGCTTAAGTATGACATACTGTGGGGTTTCTCCGCCTCTGTAATGGTGTGAACCAATTCTCATAATAAATCTCCCTTTATAGACCTATATGAAGCCTACAGGGTCTCTTTCCCTGGAGAACCCTGACTAATACACAAGTTGAAATAGGCTATTGGACACGGCTCCAGGTACACTATCCTAGTAAATATTTACTGAGTCTATTTTGCCTCGATAATTTTCCCATAGTGTGCAGATTATGGCAGCTCACATTTTATCCTAATAAGCTACACAGTGTTTATGCCCTGTGATCTATAATAAATATTGATTTTGCCAGCCCCGCTATCGCTCATTTGTGCCTATTTAGCGTGATTTCCACCAGCGACTTAAAGGGTGGCTAGGAGATGGGGAGGAAAGCAGTTTCGTTCTTTTGCAAAGAGCAGTGCACGTGTGAGAAAGATAGCGTAAAAGGCATTTTCACACAGCCCAGGTCTCTCTTTACCCAGGGAGGCAGAGCCGAGGAGAGGTTATAGGTATGCAATTTGCAGTCAGATTTTCTCTGATTCTCACATCAGTTACTTGATATTTGAGAATGACACAGTTAGCCACTGTTATGAATATTTACTACTTATTGAGTATATTTAGATATGTACTCAATGCTGCCATTAATTGTAATTATTATGGGGGGAGTAATGCTTAACCCCATTATCCTCTTTATCATTCTTAAACTCCTGTTGATACTTTCTCCCTTTCTTTACCCTACTTATTAAAAAAGATTTACTTTTTATATATGTGTATGCGTGCCTGTCTCTTTGCATGTATGGTATATATATGCTGGTGTCTCTGGAGGCCAGAAGAGGGTGTCAGACCCTCTAGAGCTGGAGTTACAGGAAGTTATGAGCTGCTTAATGTGGTTACTGGGAATACAAAAGCCGAAAGTGCTCTTAACCTCTGAACTATCTCCCCATCACCCTCATTCTTGTATACATAACTTGTGTGTGTGTGTGTGTGTGTTGTGTGTTCATTCACACAGGTCTTATGTAAGTAACCTCACCTACTATGTGTTCATGAATGCAATTGTCATGTCGTGTCATATCCAGAAGACAGATTTTCACAACTTCCCCCCACCGTTAGAATCTTACAATCTTCCCAATTCTGCTGTTATTTCTTTGGGTCTGGGGGCAGGGAATATAGATGTTCTGTTTAGGAATGTTAATATCTGTAGTCCCCCAATTTTCTCCTCTGGAAGTGGGAAAAATGAGAGGGTACCTTTCTAAAAGTTACTGCCTTTACTGAACTAGGCAGTGCAAGACTTTCAAAGCTCTCAGCATTGGCAATCAGCTTATATTTACAAAAATTATCGATAATATATGTGTGCCATATGAGTGCAGGTGCTCAGGGTGTCCAGAAGAGGGCAACAGATCCCCTGGAGCCGAAGGTACAGATTAGTGTGAGCTGCCATGTGAGTGCTGGAAACTGAGCAGCTAAGGCTCTTAAACCCTGAGCCACCTCTCCAGCCTCGATCGTGTCAATTCTTACAGTCTCTCCCATGACTGGCTTGAATACAGGGGGACTTTGCTTGTGTTTGAAGCCAGCCTCAAGTGCATATGGAGACACTGCCATTAAAATAGGCTGCTTTGCAAACAGCTCATGGCAGCTTTGATCAAGAACACAGGCTGCTACTTGTTAGCAATCCCTGCCGGTTTGGGGAAGTCTGTAATGAGTTTAAAATGAGTTTTTCAATCTTTTTGTTGAATCTCTGATGTGATTTACTGATGGAGCGTCTTTTAATTTGGGCCTCAGTGGGAGTGTTTCATTTACTGTATCAAAGCGATTTTCAAAAGTGCATGAAGAAATTCTGAAGTTTAAAAAAATCCATAGCAAATATTGCGACTAACCAAAAAAATAATGTTACAAGATACAAATTTTAGCTACATGCTTGAAACAACAGCAAAAATAGGTAAAAGTATGTGAAAAATCATTGGTAATAAACCAAAAATCAGCAAAGGGCAGAAAGAAAACGTTCAAGGAGCAGAATCATGTAGCTCCTTGTAGCTTATTGTCTGGAGTCTTCAGGCACAGAGTGGAAACCCAGGTATGTCCTCAGAGATGCAACCCATCAAAAAGATGGCCATCAAAAAGAGCCACAGGCTACAAGAAGAATGCAGAAGCTACAATATGAGGGACCAAGGACCACACAGGATAGAGCTGGACACAGAGACCAGCTCTGAGGAAACTAGGAAGTACCTGTTAATGTATGCATGTGAAAGAACTCCCCCTGAGATCCACAAAAGAACCTCAATGGAGAACAGGCTCTATCAGGGTCTAGTGCAAAGCCTGCTGGGAACAGTGCTGGCAGTCATCTCATCATCACCAGTATGATAGAGTCCACAGAAGGGTTGTCCCTTGTTGGCTGGGAACACTTAACTCTGGAGTGAGTATTCTTCCTGTCCTGACAAATACATCTCAAAATCAGGACCTAAGTGAATCAAAAAAATAATTAAAAGTAACAGTTGAATGTTAGAACAAATGTGTGTTTCTGAGATTGTACCAATATCTAACACTTGACACAGTAAAAATCCACATTGTCTAATGTTCAATCAAAAACTTTTAGACGCAGAAAAAGAATCAGGTCAACATGTGTGGTGATATATTATATATTTATGCATATTTAATATACATAAATATTATATATTTAATATAAATATATAATATATTACCAGAAACATGAGAAGTATTGAGGGTACCAGTCAATCAAACAATCAGTTTATCAGTCACCTAAACCAAGTGGAAGTTGGTTATTTCCTAAGTAATGAGAGATATTGTAATTCATAACAGAATGTATTTTCTATGTTCAAATCATGATGTTGAATTTAATTTTTAAAAATAAATGGTTTATTATTTTTATTCATGCATGCATGTATGTCTGTGTGGGGGTGTGCACATGTGAGTGCAATGCACACAGAGGCTAGAAAAGAGCATTTGGTTCCATATAGTTGGAGTTACACGCAGTTATGAGCTACTATGCGGGGGCTGGGAACTGGACTCTGGTCCTCTGAGAGGGCAGCAAGTGTTCCTCACTGGTGAGCCAATTGCCTCTATTTCTGAAAATAAAATTAATGAGCATGGAGGAAAAAACATGCTTTTGAAGTAGCATGTTTCAGCAACTCTGGGATGTTTATTTACCCCAGTAAAACACTATCTCTGTCAAAGCTCCATAAAACTCCACTTATTCAGCCTTGGTTTTTGGGTGCACACTGTAACCTCTTCTCCAAGGAAGAATGTCTTTTGTTCTCTCTTAGGTATTGTGGTGTTTCTAAAATTGAAGCTACCTCAATGGTCTTCCTGCTGATGTTAAATGATGTTAAAATGAATTATGTGTCACTCAAAACCACACCCTGAACTGTGTGATTCAGGCTGTGAGGCACCATGGAAAACTCAACAACAAAAAACAAACAACAACAAAATCCAAAACAACACCCCCCCAACAATGAGGGTCATACCCTACAACTTTCATGTCCTTCTCCATTTTTAATGAAAACAATAGGCAGTAAGCACATACAAATCAAACCAACAAAGGTGTTTTATATCCCGGACTGAGACTGTCTTGCTCACTTGATAGAGTGCTTGCTCACCATGCATGATTCATTTCCATAAATTGAATGTGATGACACTTGTCTGTAATCCCAGAACTCTGGAGGGGAGGCAACCAGAGTTCAAGACCATTGTCTGCTACATAGTGACTTTATTCAAAGCCACCCTGGGCTATATGAGATCCAGGAAAGAAGTGGGGAGGCAGGACATTATTTTTCAGAGACTATTCCGAAAAGACTATTTTCAGACTATTTGAGACTATTCTAACGTCTCAAATGCAAACATCATTTATTGCCACTCTCACCATTCCCTGCAGAGGAACTAAGCTCCGGTCCAGCACCCGCATCATAAAGCTCACAGCCACCTGCAACTCCAGATCTAGAGGATTCAATGTCTTCTCCTGACCTCTGTGTGCATCTGCACTCCCTTACTCATGCCCACAAAAAAAAAAAATAAAATAGATCTTTGAAAAATAAGTAAAAAGCAAGTGAGTGGAATTTGGGGAAATGGTTTCTATCTCAGTCTGTTTTCCCAGCAAACTTTGAAAGGCTTCTTCATGCTGCCTAAATGTAGACCTAGATCTTCCAAAGATGTATATTTATTATAGGCCAGAAATGTTTGGGATTTGTTCTCGAGGTAATTTGAAATCATACTCTACGACTTTCATGTCCTTCTCCATTTTTAATGAAAACAGCAGGCAGTAAGCACATACATATTTTCTTATTACTGTTTATTACTTCTCAGGACTTGAACCATCTATTCGTGACAGCAAGATGTAACTTCCTCCTCTCATAAACCATTACAGTGATGCCACAGGGTGAAACACATTGTTGACTGCTTCGTGCTTGGAGTAAACACATCAGCTTATAATTTCTCATTGTTCACACTGGAAACCGTCAAACAATCTATCTTAAAAGTGTTTCACTGCCAGGCCAAGTGCCTGATTCACCTGCCAGCTTTGCTGAGTGTCTCCCTAAATGCTTCTCTTTTTACCAAAGACACAGTCTCCAGGAAAGAGACATCTCAAGCCACTGTTGACTCTCACAGGAGACTGTAACAGAATCCCAGGTACACCAGGGCCAAGGGTGCCCCCCTCCTCCTCATTGCCATCCATCTCTAAATGGACATTGATTTTTTTATTTGATTCTGGAATATTGGATAAACTACTTTTAAAAATAAACATATTTATTTGATAAATTTATTTCTTATGTGTTTATTTTGAATTCATAGAAGAGTTGCCATGGTAGTTCAGAGTTTCCCTAACTTTATGTGTGTGCCAATACCCATGGAATCCAGAGGTCAGTGTCCAGTGTCCTTTTTCTTATCACTGCCCACCTTACACCTTACAAATATTTACAAAATATGTGTGTGTATCATGCTTGTGTACATGCCTATGCTTATGTGTGGTGATATATTGTATATTTAATAAAAAATAGCCTGAAGTATCAGAGGTCAGAATAACACACAGCCAAGCCAGGAAGGTCAGAGTGTGGTGACCCATGCATATCTTTAATCTTATCACTCAGGAGACAGAGACCCCGAGTTCAAGGCCTAACATCCAAGCAATGGTAGCTCACAGCTTTAATCCTAGTCTAGGAGAGACTAGAACCAGGAAGTAAAATAGCTGGGCAGGGAAAGAAATATAAAGCAGGAGAAGGCAGAAATTCAGATATCTGAGTGATCAGTCAGGCTGAGTGAGGAGCTGTTCAGCCTGAACAGTTGTCTGGTTGAGAATTGACTGGGGTTTGTTCCCTCTCTCTGATAATCCCAGCTTATCCCCAGTATCTGGCTCCGGGTTTTTATTATAATACTAAATAGAATTCATGATATACACATGTGAGGACAGGTGTGTGCTCCAGTATGTGTGTGGAGGTCAGAAGACAACATGCAGAATTTAATTGTCTCTACCATGTGGGTTCCTGGCACTAAACTCCAATAGTCAGACTGAGCCATCTTGCTGGCCTGCCCTTCATCTTATATATTTTGAGACCTTCTCCTATCACAGAACCTAGAGCTCACCAGTTGGCTAGGCTGGTTTCCAGTGAGCTCCGGACATCTCCCTGTCCCTGTTTTGCAAGCCATGCATCACCAACCCTCACCTCCATGGTCATACCTGTCTTTTCTACATAGATGCCTGCAATGTGATCTTAGGTCCTCCTGCTTGTATCACAGATATTGACTAAGCCAGCTTCCCAACTGCTGCATCACTGATTCTTTAACCATTCACTATGGACAATATCTGGACCAGTTCCCATTTGAGTTATGACAGCTACAGTTGCTATGAACAGGACATTCTCATTGATGAGTCATAAGAAAAGGGGAAAAAACCCTCCAAGTTGGACAGAACTATTTTCCTATGGATGATTTTCCTCTCCATTTTCAAGAAATAAAGAATTTTGTGATGAGCCCAGCTGTTAGTTAAGAAGCCCTACATCTCCTCTGAACATGCTGGATTCTTGCTTCTCTTCAGATATATTAAGTCACTGGGATCTCTTGCAATGTTGGCTTTAAAATCTACTCCCATTCTTCTCCACAGGACTGTTTACTGTTTACTCCATCATGGGCACAGAGCTGTCAGAGGAGAACAGGAGCCCTGTTTCTCACACAGCTTCTGGTAACTGAAGAAGTGAGGCGGGAGGGGGGAATCGATACTAGAGGCCGCCATCCTTCATCAGCTACGACAGGGCTAGTGGGAACACTATTTCCACCTTTGGTGAAAATTGGATTATAAGTGTTGGGAAAGAGATTTTTGATGGTAAAATACACTTCTACCTCCAAGGATAGATGGCTTTGCTGAGGAAATGTAAGTGCATAAGCCACAGTTTCAGGAGACTGGGATGCAGGGAAACACACTATTGAAGTTGAATGTCACATTGCTGTTTCTCTGTCATTTTTATTTCCTTCAACTATCAACTATTATAAAAAAACTCAATTAGAGTCCTTTCCTATGTTCCTATGAGCATGCCCAGTCAGAATTCCAGCACCCGGAAGATAAAGTTTGTGGTTAATGCATGATAGTGAATAGTTCTCATGTCAGTTAGCCACCAGTCAGGCTTGCTTAAGAATCTCATGTGACTGAGCCTCACTTTGTAGGAAATTCTCAACTTGTTGCTTAGAGAGGAGGTGGAAGCCTCAGTGGCAAATATGAAAGATTGATGGGGCTGGGAAATGGCTCGGTGGTAAGCTGCTTGCTACAATGTGAAGTCTTGAGTTTAGATCTTTAGAAGCCCAGGGCTCTGGGTACCTATAGTCATAGTAATAGAAAAGGAGTAGAGATAGGTGGATTCATTCCCAGGTTGTGCTGGCTGGTCAGCACATGGGAGGGGGTGTAGGAGGAGACAAGGATGTTGAGCCCTTTCAAGTGGGCAAATTGAGATAAGTACTGAATAGGAGAATGACACAGAG
This sequence comes from Sigmodon hispidus, assembly GCA_004025045.1. Lineage (NCBI taxonomy): Eukaryota > Metazoa > Chordata > Mammalia > Rodentia > Cricetidae > Sigmodon > Sigmodon hispidus. The sequence continues at coordinate 74,622 of PVIH01003552.1, forward strand.
CCCGGAAGTTACCAGGACTAGTCAGGAATGGACAGGCATGCCTCTGTTAAATGGATGGTAAACTTGTACATTCTGGAATTGTTACAGCATACATCAACCCTTTACTACTTCCCATATCCTTTGTGTTCACTGGGCCTACACAAGTTTCATAGGAATGGTGGCTTAGCTAGGTCATGTGACCAGGACATCCCAGACAGGACTTGTGTGGAGGAAAAGACTTCAGACCCTAGAAACAGGCACCAGGTCTGAGGCCCATCTGTGCCTCTCAATAGAAGGGTATCTCAGCAAGATTCTGCATCTCTGTACCTCAGTTTCCTCCTTTGAAAGGAGAATCTAACTCTCAAGTCTAGTGGAACAGAACATCCAGCCAGTAAGCAAAGGACACTTGAAACCTCTTACTAATTAAAAACCTCTCGTCTCTTTAAGGAGCAGACTGATGAGGTGACACAGTGACACAGTGTTTGCCTTGCAAGTATAAGCACCTGAGGTTAAGGCCCAGAATCCACTCAAAAAACTGCTTGTGGTGACACATGTTTATAACCCTAGCTCAAGCCTGATGACTTTTTGAACTTGATCCATGAAACCCACTCAAAGGGGAAGAAGGGAAATGATGCTATGAGGGTGTCCTCTGATCACTAGGTGCATGTTGTGTGTGCAGCATGACCTCCATCACATATGCACAATAATCATATTTTAAAAATCCAAATAGACCTGTCAATCACCTAGAGAGGACAATGCTCCTCAGGAAAAGCTATCTCATTTATAGACTTCAGGATAGCATGCTAAGCCACAGAGACTGTAGGTAAAGGTGATGGTTTCTTTGGACACTGTCTACTCTCACCCCTTGAGTGTGTGTGAACTTTCTTGCTCAGTGGACTCTGCCTGTGTTCTGCACATCTGTGTTGTGAATCCTTTCAGCAGAGGTCACAAGGACCTGAAGACCTAAGAGCGTACAGATCACAATCCAGATGGCAGATAGGGACAGGGGTGTGTACGTGTGCTCCTCAGGGTCTCACACCAGAAGTGCTGTGGGAATAACGGAGGTATGGAAGGCTTCAGAGGCCCAGACAGCTCCTCGGATGAGATCCCCTTGCATCCAAAGTTGGTCTTTACATCCCAGGAGCTAAAGCTTCATGCTGACCTATAACAGATGCCCACCTTACATCTTTCAGCCTTTGCTCTCTGCTGACAGAATCCAGTTCCTACAACTAATGAAGCCTTGTTTTGTCTGTTGAAACCTTTGGCTTAAATCTTGTAGGAAACTGAGCTCAAATGGAAGAATATCCATAGTTTTGGAAGAGAAAATTAATTAGGAGAGTGTGCTCAGTTGAAAGGAAGCAGACTGACAAAATCTGTAGGTATGAGACATAACCAGGCACACGTGACCTCACTCATCTGAAAATGTGATCCTTGCTTGCTAAGGCCTGCTTTTCCTTCTTCCCTTCCTTCCTTCCTTCCTTCCTTCCTTCCTTCCTTCCTTCCTTCCTCCCTCCTTCTTTCCCTCCCTCCCTCCCTCCTTCCCTCCCTTCCTAAACAGAATCTCTCTATACAGGCAGTTCTTAACCCATGGGTCTCAACTTCTTTGGGTATCAAATGACTCTTTCACAGGGGTTACATGTCAGATATTTACATCATGATTTATAACAGTAGCAAAATTATATTTATGAGGTATCAATAAAAATTACTCTACAGTTGGGGAGTCACCACAACATGAGAAACTGTAAAGGTTACAGCATTAGGAAGGTTGAGATCCACTGTTCTATGTAGTCTGACTGTATTGGAGCTCACTGTATAGACCAGGCTGGCCTCGAACTCACAGAGATCCTGTTTCCTACCTCTGCCTTAGAATGCTGGGATTAAAGGTGTGGGCCACAGGGCTCTGCCCTTACTGGATCTTCGTTGTTGTTGTTTTAAATAAGTGTGTGTGTGAACTTGAAGACAGCTGGCTGTAGTCAGTAGTTATCTCCTTCTTTTCACCAATTCGTTTGGGGGAGTAAACTCAAGTCACTAAGCCTGGCTGAAAGATCCTTTGACAACTCAGTCACCAATCTGGCACTTTTCTTTCTCTCTTTTTTTTTTTTTTTGAGACAAGGTCTTTGTCACAGTCCAGCTCACTTGTCAGCTTGACACAAACCCAAGCACAAAACTTGACATGAGCCTGGGAAGAGAGATCTTCACTTAAGGAATGGTCTAGATCAGACTTGCCTGCGCCTATGTCTCTGGGGTCTTAACTGTTGGTTGATATGAGAGAGCCCAGGCCTTATTATGGGCTGTGTCACCCTTGGGCTGGGGGACCTGGGATTTATGGGCAGGCTGATCAGGCCATGGAGAGTGAGCCAGTGAGCAGGGCTCCTCCATGGCCTCAGCTTTGGGTTCCTTCCTACTCTTTGTAATGATGAAATCAACCCTTTCAATCCAAAGTTGCTCTTGGTCATTATCTTATCACAGGGATGGAAACAAGCAGAGACAGTTTGGCTCTCTAGCCCAGCCTGGTCTGAAGCTTACATCAATGCTCCTGCCTCAGCCTTCTGTGTGCGGGGATTATATATATCCACCATTATGCCCAGTCTTACTAGGTACTAGTGAAATAATGAAGTAAATTACTGTTAATATGTAAGACCTGGTATAGTAGCATATGTATATTTAAAATGAGGCTTTTTAGATAAATATAACAAAATATTAATTGCATTTATGAAAAAAGACTCTGTCTATGCATGGATTTTAAAATCTTACAGAAACTTTTGTTTTTTTATTTCAGGCTTTTCTTCTTTGGAGGATTTTGCTGACCTGATTTCTTAGATATTCAAAATTTACATGGTGGCATATGGTTGTCTTTCCTTTCTTCCTTCCTTCCTTCCTTCCTTCCTTCCTTCCATTTATCTACCTATCATCTGTCTACCCATCTACCTATCATCTGTCTATCTGTCTGTCTGTCTGTCTGTCTGTCTGTCTGTCTGTTCTGTCTGTCAATCTGTGAGGGATGTGTATGTGTGTGCTATGGTGTCTGTGTAGAGGTCAGAGGTCAATTTATAGGAGATGGTTCTCTCCTTCCACTGTGTAGGTTCTGGGGATTGAAATCATACTACCAGGCTTGGCAGCCAGTACCTTCACCCACTGAGCCATCTCACTGGGGCCCAAGCTTATGTTTTCTGACATAAACCCTCCCTCAGTCCCTTACCCACATCTTTACTTCTAAATATTAGGTGTCAGGTCCTAGCAAAGCTGGTTTTAACATCCAAGCACACAGAGGCTTCCCAATGGGTTTGGGCCATAGTGAGAGGCCCATACTGAAAAGCCCTCTGAATGCAATAATTGAATAGACATAATTACAAGGCTTCATGCCATGTGAAATTGTAAATAGACTGACAATGTAATTTGCACTCATTTATGATACAGTAGCTCATTAAGGCTCCAATTTCCATCCCCTTCATTAACAAACTCATCTGCCTCTCTGAGTGAGGCCCCTTTTGTATAAGGTGTGGCTCTCTGCCCACAGTGATGCCTGAGTGAGTGCAGAAGCACTCTTGGTGACAGAGCAGTAAGTGGCCAAGTGATATCCTCAGGATGCTTATTCATCAGCAAAAGAGAAGCAGGTGCAAATTATGGGCCATCTATAGGTTTTTTTTTTTTTTTTTGAACACATCCATTTTGTCGAGATAGCAGAGAATTCTTAACATTAAATATAAACCATGGGATGCTAATATACCTTTCATAATCATAGTCCCTGTGTCATGATTTCACAGGGAGAATTAAATGAATGGTCAACCTGCATGCTAAGTTCTGGGCATGATGCCTGGCAGGGAGAGCGGTTTGGAAATGTTTGTAAGGGAGCTGAGCACATGGCTCCACCTGTCTACTAAGTCATTTTCTGTGGAAACAGAATAGTGGTCAGCAGGGTTATGCTGGGATAAGGGAATCGCTGTGCTTCCAAGGCTAGCAGCTATAAGCAAAGTGGCACTCAACTGAAGCCAAGCTTCAGTTCTGCCTTTTGTCTTCCTCCTCTGAAGAACTGTGTGGCAGTTCACACCTGCCTGCTGCTAGCCCTGTGCTTTTCCTCCAATCACAGCAGTGCAGCTGGTCACCCTGATATGCATTACTTGCTCATTATCTGTGCTGGACTCAAGTTAGACACACAGAGAGACCATGATTAAAATGAGAGCTAATGAGGGGATGGTGAGATGGCACAGTGGGGTAAAGGTACTTGCTGCCAATCCTCATGATCTGAGTTTGAGCTCGAATTGCATAGTGGAAGGAGAAGACCAATTTCTAAATGTCCCCTAGCCTCCACAAGCTCTCTGTGGAACACACACACACACACACACACACACACACACACACACACACACACACACACACGCATATAATAAAGCAGAACCAGTGGGAAAGTATAACATGTTAGATATCATTTCTCCTTCATCAAAAGAATCACCACTTAACTTCCTGTTCCATCTTCTGCAGCATCCTATTTTCTCTGCAAGAGAGCACCAGCATCCATTTCTCTGCTTCCTGACTGTGAATGCAACACAACTAGCAGTTGCCTTGTGCTCCTGACATCACGCCTTTCCCCATGATGGACTGTGCCCTCATACTGGGAGCCAAGATATATCCTTTCTTCCTTAAGTGAGGTGTGTTGTCATAGCAACAAGACAACAACTAGCACATTCTTCTTTGCTTCTTTCTCCAGTTTCCCGTTCATCTTCTTTCCCTCATTTGCACTGCCCCTTCCAGGCCCCATGGCTTTCTAGAATTTCTTGAGGCAAGCTTGATTTTAGTGTTAGTGATTCCTGTCCCAGAACTTTTAGATAGAGCATATGCATCATTTATCACATGCTGCATGCTGGCTAAGCAGCTCACATTCAGAATACCAGCTGTCATAATTGGCTTCAGCAATCTATTTGACACTGACCAGAGTCACTTGAGAAAAGAGAACGTTAGTGGCAGAACCATCAGGTCCCTTTAGCCTATGGCCACATCTGTGAGCCATTTTCTCTATCGCTGCTAATTGATGGAGAAGTGCCCAGACCACCCTGAGTGTTACCACCCCTATGCAGATGAACCTGAGCTATATATGAAAGGGTGCCTGAGCAAGCCAGAGGAAGCAAGCCTCCATAGTTTCTGCCTCTGCTCCTGTTTGAGTTCCTGACTGACTTCCCTCAGTGGCAGACTGTGACTTGAAAGTGTAAGCCAAAGAATTTCTTTTCTCTCCAAGTTGCTTTTGTCCATGGTGTTTATCACAGCAACAGGAATCAAAGCAGAATGCTGGCTAAGCCTACAAACAATCATTTTAGTTATTTCTACACACAGAGAAACTGAGGCTCAAATATGTCAGCCAGCCATGAGTCACAATCAGTAAGCTGTAAAGCTTGGATTCAAGCCCAGTCCAGCTCATTGCAGGACAGAGGTCTTCTTTAGCTGCTTCCCTTCCAATGGGGCTCATTTCCACATTTTTGTGAAAACAACATTTTCTTAGCATTTAAGCTGCTGTGTGTGTTACTACTGTGTTGAAAAAAAAATCATAGGTCGTCTGCTTTATTTTAAATATATCTAGCATTGAGATGTACTTTACAGTGTGGGCTTTTGTAAAACCTGAAAAGAAAAAGAAAGAAAAGAAAGTTTATACAAAACCTGTATCAAAAGAACATCGGGGGGGCTGGAGAGATGGCTCAGTGGTTAGGAGCGCCGTCTGCTCTTCCAGAGGACCCGGGTTCGGTTCCCAGCACCCACATGGCAGCTGACGACTGTCTGTAGTTCCAGTTCCAGGCAAACACCAAGGCAAATAAATAAATAAAGTTTTTTTTTTAAAAAAAAAAAAAAAAAAAAAAAAAAAGAACATCAGGTGGAATAAAAAGTGTTTTCTCTGAAGTTAAATGGTGCACAGTCTGGTTTTAACTGCATTTTGCTAGTTTTGTGACCATTGGTAGGTAGTTTATGACGCTCTCCAGGCTTATCTGTCTGTCTGTCTGTCTGTCTGATGGGAATAATTATAAACCCACTTTGTAAGACTGACAAGAAAATTAGACAAAACAATAGCTGTGAAATATTTTATTGTATGCCTGGAACATGGTGAATATGGTGTGTGTGTGTGTGTGTGTGTGTGTGTGTGTGTGTGTGTGTGTGTGTATGAATGAATGGGCTCTTGGTGCAATGTACAATGGTGTTCTTACTATACAGAATTGGGAGGGTTATCAAGAAATGTTTGAGAATTGTAAAGAAAGGAAGGAGGAGTGCTGGCCATTATTGCCAGCTGAGGAGAGACTGGTCAGAAATGAAAACAGATGGCTGCTTTAGAGAGATAGGAAAGCTAGGGTTGACTTACTCAAGTGTCCATAAGTCATCCACACAGAGCTCTGCAGTCTCTAGGCAGAGATGGGAGAGATGGATAATGTTCTCAAACCCAGGTCTTGATGTCTTATTGTAAATGACATGGGTGATATGTTAACACAGAGAAGCTTGTGGTTGAGGAAGTGGTAGTTGGTAGAATACTCACCTAGCATGCAGGAAGCCCTGGGTTCAGTTCCCAGCATTACACTAAAATGACACAGTGGTGCATTCTTGTAATCTCAGCATTCAGATGGTGGAAGCAGAAGAATCAGGAGTTTAAAATCAGCTACAGTGGTGGTTTGATGTTTCTCCTTGGCTAAGATATTTGACAACCTGGTCCCCAGTTCGTGGCCCTGTTTGAATAGGTTTAAAAGGTATGGTTTTGATGGAGAGGGTGTGTCATTGGGGTGGGCCTGGAGGTTTCTCTGCTTTGTGTCTGAAGTTCAAGTTGTGAGTCCTCACTTGCTGCTCCAGCCATCTGTCTCCATGCCTCTGATCTAACATCATGAACTCTAAATGCTCTGAAACCGTAAGTCCAAATAAACCCTCTCTTCTATAAGTGGTTTATAACAGCAGCTGACAAGTTACTAATCTGGCTACCTAGAGGAGCTGAGGATTTTTTTGGGTTATTCTATATCTGTCCTCAAAAATGAGATGCTCATCATGTAGGATTTAGGTACAGTGGTAGAGTGGAGATTCCATGAGTCAACCTGAGTACCCCAAACCAACTGCTACTAAATCAAATCCAATTACATCTATCACTTATAGCTTTAATGAGTCATTGTTTTCATTAATTTTGGGGGAATTTTATGCTTGCCTACAGTGTATTTTGATCATATGAACCTCATCCTCCTTTTGCTAACTTCTAGATTAATACCCAAAGAATTAATTAAAAATATTTTTAAAGAGTTTGAGGCAAGTTTAGGATGCACCATAAAATTCTTTCTTAAAAGCTCCTCACCTCTGGCAGCAGGGAGAGATAAAAATAATCTTTGAAGCTGGAGAGATGGCTCAGTAGTTAAGAGCTCTTGATGCTCTTATAAAGAACACAGGTTTGGTTCTTAGCATCCAAGTCTAGCAGTAAACAGCTGCTTGTAATTCCAGCTCCAGGCTGACTGATACCCTCTTCTGGCCTCTACAGACATTCACACTCAACTGTGCATACACACAGACATATATACACATTAAAATAATAGTACTTATAGTAAGTATTTTTAAAAGAATCTTTGAAATTTAAACTAGTTTTACAGTAAAGAAACACACACACAAAACCATTGATTCTCTCCTCACGTTAGAGTTTAAGATTTATGATGGGAAAAGATTTTTATCCATTGCATTTACCAAGACATTTTCAGTATTTAGAAAAAAGCCTATTTAGATAGCAGCTATTCAAAATAATGTATGAAAATGAATAAATGGAAAGTACAGGGAACTGACATTTATTTACAGAGAAATTTACTGAGAAAAATTGAAGGTCATCAACACACGGCTGTGGTACCTATAGTAGGAACTTCAGGAAATTTTGACCAGTAACACAGATTGAGTAATGGCTTGGTATGGATGGTTGTACACATTATCTGTGTCATCAACCCCAGTTAGCCAAAGCTGGATGTGAGCTATACCTTTGTGGTTACTTAGGTCTCTTTATATTCTGATTGTGTTTGCTCTCTGGTGAACTTGGCCATCACTGCTCATGAGTAGCAAAAATTATTTGTTCATTTTCTGCTTGTGTTCATTTGGTTTAAAAAAAAAGTCCTCATGGGATCTGAGACTGCATGCACAAACCTTCTCAAAAGGATGCTATCATGGGTCTTGTGATGAGAAGAACTCTGTCAAACATGGACATGGGGCACAGGTGTGAGTGGTAAGTGACCAATTCTGGGTATTGAAGTCTAGTATTAATCATGCTCATATTTGTGTCCAATGTATTTTTTTCTCTCTGTGTTAAAAACAATGGCAGTTTTTAACCCTGATTACTACTTGAACCTACTTTAAAAATAAAAAATGAAAAGCTATTTGTTTGCAAGGAAAGTTTTTTTTTTTTTTTTTTTTAATTCAGATCTAATTTCATGCCTGAGTTGGTGCACAAACTCCTTGTGGTGACCCTTGGGAGAAAGTTCAGGTTATGGGGATGCATTCCAACTGATGGTAATATGGAGGTTCTGGGTGCCCAGTGGGTCTGTGATTTAGGGGATGAACAAACACATGGTGTATAGGTCTATCCTGCTTCCTTTTGTCACCCATACCATTGTGTTCCCCCTCCCCCTGAAGTGCTCAGAGATATTCTTACAAATATTAGATCAAGACAAAGTTGAAGCCTTTCCATGATGAGCTGGCAATTTTTATGTCAACTTGAAACAGGATAAGGTTGTCTGGGAAGAAGAAATATTAATGAAGAAAATGTCTCCACGGACTTGGACTGTGGGCAAGTCTGTAGGGGGCATTATGTTGATTGATGATGCATGTGTGAGGGTGCAGCCCATTATGGATAGTACTGCCCCTAGGAATGTGGTTCTAGATGGTTTAGGAAAACAGACTGATAAAGCCAAGGAGAGCAAGCCAGTAAGCAATGTTCCTCCATGGCCTCTGCATCAGTTCCTGCCTCCAGGTTTCTGCCTTGAGTTCTTGCCTTGCCTGCTCCTGGTGATTGAGTGTTGCTTAGAAATGAAAACCAAATAAACCCCATCCTTCCCAAGTTGCTTTTGGCCACGGTGTTTCATCATGGCAACAGAAACTCTACCTAAGACATTTAGTCTCTGGAGGTCCTAACAAACTGGGCTCAGCTGCACATCCTCAATATACCGATTAAACAGACACTGTAGTGTAAAACAGAGAGAGAAGGTTTATTTGATGTGGCCAGCCAACTTGGGAAGAATAAATAAAAGGTCCAGATAGCCCCTTAGTCCATCTTTAGTGTTCTGACCTATGGTTCAGATTCAAATAGATATAGGCAGCTAATCTCTTTTACAAGGTGGTCTGACAGTTGTTAGTGTGACATCACTTCCTCGGAGACAAATTCTTCCACTGGTTGGCACTAGGCTTCAGCTCTCTCACTCACAGAAGATTCCAGGTGAAATTCTAATTGCTTCTTGTAGTCAGTGGCACAACTGTCTCTCTTTGGAATATCTTTCGTCTTGCCAGAATGTGTTCTGGCAGTTGGGAACCAAGGAATGCTACAAAGTCACACTACACAACAAATTTCACACAAGAAATTTATTGAAAAAGACCAGAGTAGGTGGTTGCCTCTGCTTCAAGAAGCAGCAGAGAATTGAGTGGGAGGCAGGCTTATACAGAGTTTTGGGGGGCACTTTTCCAGGGTCGAGATTGGTGGGATTTCAAACTTGGGGTCTAGTGGGTTTTTGAAACTGGGATGTGAGCTCAGACTTTTTACCCTACAGATGGTTACGTGGCTGCCCCTTTCTATCAGCCCAAATCTTTTTGTCACACACACACACATACACACACACACACACCCCTTTTTACTTCTTCATAAGACACACACCACATTCAACCCTAAGTACATTTCTTTCATTAGAGTCCAGAACTCTTTATTTCAATAATTTGGTTACAAATTGCAGAAACACTCCCAGCCTTCCCCAAAACCAACAACAAAACCTTGAAACTCTAATGTTGTCTGATTTAATTATAAGGCCTCAGTTGCAAGTTCAATGCCTGGAACAAGATGGGCACCAAATAAGTGCAGCAATGGACACAGGAACAGACTCACTGGGAGGTCTTTCCAGATTAACTAATCTAGGATCCCAATCTTACTCTAAACATTACGTTTATCAAGAGCTTAGGTAGTTAGATCAGATGAGAACACAGAGTCACAGAAGTGTGTGTGTGTGTGTGTGTGTGTGTGTGTGTGTGTGTGTGTTAGAGAGAGAGAGAGAGAGAGAGAGAGAGAGAGAGAGAGAGAGAGAGAGAGAGAGAGAGTATGTGTGTCACTCAGTTTTGCTGTTTTTCTTAAATTACACCCTGAATGATGCAATGGTGGAGAGGATCTTTAGCACTTGGGAGTAAGTAATTTCCCACAGAAGAAAAAGTGTGTGAATTTCAGAGGCCCTAAGCCATAAGTATAAACCTTGCTGTCACTTCTGAGTGTCCCTGGATGGGATGTTTCTCTTTGCTGAGCTCCAGAGTTCATGAATCATTAATCAGAGACTGCAATGCCCATTGTACCAGCTCTCCCTGGTATCAATAATGTGGCAATTAGATTCAGTCCCCAGCACAGAGCATGCAGCTCACAAATGTTATCTCCTCTTCACAGAGCAGAACCCTGGGACCGCCCTCCAGATAGTCTGAAGGACATTTATTTCTTCAATCTGATTTTAAAGGCAAAGACATCCACAAGCTAAAGAAAATGGCTGCTGTTGATACTACTGAGGCCAATTTATATCTCATTCCTCATGGACTGAAAAAGTTGAGACCCAAATTCATCTATCGCACCAGTGAATTTTCCAAGAGCTAACAACAGTGGAAAGTGACCTTCCACCCTGATGGATAGTTGCCAACTGAGAAGACAATTAAATCATGACAAAGCATCCACAGAGATTGTGTGACTTATTGTTTTTACCAGTAAGAAAAGGTCACATAGAATGTTCCAGTGGTCTATAGAGTTCCAGGTCTCTTCACTACCCTATTTCCCAGCTTTCTCTCATTCTCTTTCTTCCTAGGTTATATACAATATTATGCCCCTGTTAGGGGTTGAGAAACATGTGGTTGGGGACATATGGCTGGCTGTAGAATTTTGAGCTGTTATTTTAGACTTCCTATGAAGCATCCTCCTGTTATTTGGTAGGTTACTGAGCATCTATGGTTACTTGCCTTGGTGAACATTTAACCTTTGTGGTCTAGAAGAGAAGCAATAAGAGCATAGTGGTGGTGGAAACCCATTTCCTGGAATGTCAAGTTAACAAACATACTGACAAGAAGGTTTCCCTTCTCTGGAGTTCCTAGTCAAGTTTGAAAACACCCATATTAAAGTCATCATCATCAAACAGATGTCTGGGCCTTTTCTATTCCTGCCTGTACCCATCTGGGAAAATCTGCAGAGCTTATAAAGATATGGACTCCTCAATTTTAAAGATGTAAGGGATGGGGAGGCATGCAGATTCTGCCACCACATATCGCAGTAATCTTAACTATATGAGTTTTGCTTGTTGAGCTGAATTGATAAGCAACACTGAATGTCATTTGGGGGTCTGAGAATCCTTGTGTTTGTTAAACATGTTAGCTGGTGAGTGTCCATGCTGAGATATCTCTAATTCTATGCCATCTTCTTAGACCCTCTCAATTAATCCAGCATCCCCTGAGTATGGACCTAACAAATGGGCAGAGAGGATGTGAGCTCTGCTCTACTTTTCTTATATATATTATACATATATATGCATGTATGTATATGTATATATACATAAATAATTTTTAAAAAAATTTGGTTTATTTTTATTTTTTAATAAAGTCTCATTTTTTATCCATGTATTCCCTTGTTCAAATTCCCTCTCCCCTCCCGCCCCTCCCAGTCACTCTCTCTTCTCCCCATCTCCTCGTTCTGCTCTACTTTTCAATGCTGTACCTGATAACCACTTGTATATTGTCTGAGGGAGATTGAAAATGGGAACAAGACACCCCATTGGTGTGACAGGGAAGACAAAGAATCTCTAGAAGAAATCTCAGAGAGCAGGGAATCCTCAGTCATCTTGTTTTTCTCAAGCAGCCCTGTAAGATACAGCACACATGTTGGGCTGAAGTGTGTTAGAAATGAAAGCAATCATGCTGAGCACTTTGGCCCTGCCAGCAAAGAGTATGTGTGGTACCTGAACTTGTGACTCACTGGATTGTTAAACAGAGACTCAACACTCTTAGCTATGGTTCCAACAGAAAAGTCCAACAGATTAAGGCCGATATCACTTAAAACCAGTTAAACAATAGGCAAGCAGGGGACAGATTCATTCAGGATGCTTTTAGGATAACAAAACTCATGAAGTATGCTGTCAGTAATAGGTTTTGTTTTGTTTTGTATTTCTCATGACCCTCAGGTTTGGAGAATGTTCAAAAGCAAAGAGAAATTAAGATGTTCCTCACATTGTGTGAAGAAAATAAAGGAAAAATTATAGGATATGGTTACCAATGTGTATGTGTGTTTATACATGGAGATATATATATGTATATATATATACAGATATTCCACATATGCTGACAGGTACGTAGACATTCATTCAAAAACACATAAATGAAGATCTATAAATACAGATTTATATATTAATTTTTGAGTAGAAGGAGGAGAGAGAATGCACATTGATTCTACTCTGGGCCTGTATATTATTTATCCTCATTTTCTTGCCCTGTGTCCTTTGTCCACATTGGAGAATTTGAAACAAATGTACCTGAAACATGTTTGAAATTTTTTGTAAGAATAATAATTGCAAAATTATAGTTCTCTTAGGTAGCCACAAACCAATGATATTTTCCACCAAGTAAGGTAGTATATATACATTTTACTCAAAATAGCACTCTAGGAAATATTTCAGGAAATAAAAACATGAAACAAGGTTGAATTCTTATTTACATGTAACAAAAACACAGCACTTATGCTATTCCCTTACTGTGGGGTTTATGTAGCATTGCTTTTTCAAAAAGTTTACATAAAAATATAAAGAAAACACAAACAGCTTAGAAGATAAACTATAAAACAAGTAGGGCAATATGAGTCTCAGAATCATAAAATGCCAAAGGCGAAAGTTTATTACACAATTCAGGATGGATTTAGTCTGTATGAGTGACGGAATAACTCCAAGATTTCATTTCAAGGCTCAAGTGTTTGCCCAGCCACCTGGGACAGAATTTATGGGAAAGTTTGTAGATGATAAAATTGAGCTAAAAAATTTCATACCTTGCACTCTCCATTTCCATCTGACTTTGAGTTCTTTTTATTTGTTTCTCTGGTTTTCAAGATCTGTTGACATGTTGGCTGCCGCTCCCTCCTCAGCACTAGAGCAGAACATTTACTCAGGAGAGCTCAGGAGAGGATTGGCCTGGACAGTTGTCTCCAGAGGGCTGTGCAATGTCCCTTGAAGCAGTATCTCAGTGCACCTGTAGAGGGCGATGTGGATGCATGTGCAAGTCTATGTGCTTACTGTAGGGTTCCTAGCAACACTTTCACTTCACACCTGGAGTAAGGGCGCCTTTCCTTTCCATCTTTTCTCTTGGGGGAGGAGGTAATGATGGTAAGGGGATACAGAGGACATTAACTTTTCTGCGTATTACATCTTACTGATTTCCACGAAACTGATTCCAGTCTTATGCTGGTACATTCTCTCTTACAACCAATATTCATAAATATAGTGCACAGAACTTTCTGTTTATTTTTAAAATTTTGTGTACACAGATGTTTTGTATGTATTTATGTATGCATGTGTGCCACATATATTCAGTGCCTTTGGAAGCCAGAAGAGACATCAGATCCCCTGAAACTGGAGTTACAGATTATTCTGACAGACCACATGGGTGCTGGAAACTAAACCCTTGTCCTTTGGAAGAGCAGCCAGTGTTCTTAACTGCAGAGACATCTCTCCAGCCTCCTTCCCTGATTCTTAGTGCTCTTCTGACTCTGGAGCTGGGCTCTGATGTTGCTAATGAGATGGGAGATAAATTGGAAACTCTTGAGCAGCTTCAAGGGAGGTTTCCAGGGGAGGCATGGTTGTCCAAACCTGCAGCCATGTTTAGGTGTATCCAGACATCATGGCCAGACATAGCATGGCCCAGAGTCACATACAGCATCTGTCATGGTGGGTGACAGGACAAAGCGGGAAAGAGAATGGAAACTAGCATTCAAATTGTGTGCTACCTGGGTCTCTAGAAGATATGGTTTCAGGGCTCATTGCATCTGGCTGTTATGTGACACTATTCCTGTGGAGATGTGAACAAGTGTCACACTGGATAGGAAATGGAAACTGACTAAAGTTATGATCCCACAGAAGTCCAGATGGATGAACTAATTAATGACTTTATTGGGGCTTCTAACAGGTATATGAATGGAGTAGAGGGGTTGCTCATAGGAGCAACTCAAAGATAGCTACATCATCAAAAGCTTACCACACAATGGGCGATGACTCGAGAAATCTGAAACTCTGGGTTCTCTTTACTTTTTGAAGATACTTGACAGGCACGAGTCTCCTTCTTGTCTGAATCTGTCATCTAAGCAGCTTTCCTAATTCGGGTCTCCTCAGTAGTATTTATTGCTGATATAACCTTGGGGATGGAGGGTCTTGTGCATCTGGTCAGTTTTAGGAAGTTCCTGAGACTTGTGAGTTGTTCACTTCCTGGTTTTTAAGGAACATCCCTCCATTATAAAGTGTTTTAACTTTGAGGAAATTGTTCCCCAACACTGGCTATATTAAAGAGCTAGGTACTGGGGAGCTGACCAAATAATAAAGTCTACCCCATGAATCTCATATTTTATAAAGTTTATTAATAAAACAACTACTAATTACACATAACTAAAATGATAGGCAGTGATTAGTTCTGATGGAAAAAATAAAGCAGGACAAAGAGATAAAGATGGCCAGAGGAAAAATCCTGAATTCCTTGATAATGGAGTAATATTCCAGAATGGGCAGACTCAATCAAAGGGTGGTCTGGGAAGAGGCCCATCCTGAAACTATTGATTTGTCAATTTAAATTTGACTTTTGGGGGTAGTGAATGACAGGCCTGCCTTTGTGATCCTGGAGTAAGAAAACTGGGGTCCAAGTGAGGGGTTTATTTTGTTTTCTACACAAATATTTCAACGCCATTTAAAATTTTAACAATAATCATATATTTTTATATATAAATTTTATGTGTGCACATGTGCATACAGTTGCCAGTGGATGCCAGAAATGTGGGGCAGATGTCCTCTGGAGCTTGAGTTATAGATGGTGTGGGATGAATGGCATGAGAGCTGGGGACAGTGCCCAGGTCTTCTGCAAGAGCAGCAAGTGTTCTTAATCACAGAGATCTCCAGCTTCCAAATTAAACATTTTTATGCACAGAAAGATTTTGCTAGATGTTGTATATCATAGAATTTCACTTGGTATTCATATTTTTTTAGGATTCAGTTGCTAGTGAGGACCTATGTGGTCCAAGCTACAGAGACAAGCTTGGAACAAGCTGAACTTAATCAAGAAATGTAGGCTTTCTATTTTTCAGAATTTAGTACCCGATTTGCATCTGAAACTTCCCCGAGGTTCCATGAATCTGTGTGTTCCAGAACTAACTTGTCCCTGGGATCAACAGCTCCTGTGTTATATCATCTTAAACTTCTACTGTTTTCCATTTATTCTCAAGTCACTAAAGTGAGTGAGTATACGTGTATCACCTGGACCTATGCACTGATCTATCAGAATATCAGAATAGTTCTAGTCAAAATACCTTAATATACTCATAAGAGGTAAAATTAGAATCATGACAAGACCAATACCAAATATAAAATAATTATTGAAATCAGGAAAATTATATCCAATAAAGTATTATGACACAAAATTATTTTAATTGGCCAATTTTCTTATTCAATAGATATTTCTTGAGCATGAAGTGAGCATGAAGTCTTTGATGAAGGAGATCAAAGTGAGAACATTGTATGTAATATGTCTGTCAAGTGTTCACGGTGCAGTGTGGGGTGTGGATATTAATAAGTGAAATGATTGTTGTCTTTTACAGAGGCATGGCAGAGGTAACAGGGAAGCTTTGACAGACGAAGATAAAGGAATTTTGTATTGTTGTTTTTGCAAGGGATCAGAAAAGATCTCACCAAAAAGACATTTGAGTTGGGTATTAAAAGATAAAAACTTCTGGCCAAGAATAAGTAGGATAAAGATGCTTATATTTTAAGAAAAAAAAATGAAAGTGAGCTCAGAACCAAGAAACTAGAAATTCCAAGCAATCAGTAACCAATGTAGTGCTGTATGTCTGTGAAGGAGACAAAAGAAATAATGACCAAGCTGTGATGGGAAGAGAAATGCTTCAATATTTATGGTCCTGGAAAAGCGTCCTAAGTTGTTTTTTTATTAGATTTA
Organism: Sigmodon hispidus; assembly: GCA_004025045.1. NCBI lineage: Eukaryota > Metazoa > Chordata > Mammalia > Rodentia > Cricetidae > Sigmodon > Sigmodon hispidus. The sequence goes on from PVIH01003552.1 coordinate 90,996, forward strand.
ATTTTTTGAATCTTCATAACAACCTCATAAATTAGATATTTTATTCTGCTCATGGATATATGGGTGAACAGAGACATAGTGAGAGCAAAAGACAGTTTCACCCCTAGGAACATGCCTAATAGAATTGGAAATGTTTTTAATATAAAATTTACATATAAATTATTCTAGTGGCAGTATTGCTAAAAGATCAAAATAGAAAAAACCCAAATGGCCATCCACAAACAAGTGGGTAAATACTTTATGGTATGTCTATAAGATGGAATATTATTCAACCCCTAAGGATATCATGTTAGGTGAAAAAAACCAGGCATGCCATGTTAAATACCAGATGATCTCTCATAAACAATAACCTTAAAATTATGCATCTATCAAGAAAGTAGATTGGTGGCTGTACAGATGGAGAGTGGGGGTCATGAGAAGTGGGAATTGATAGCTGCTAGATATAAGGTTTCTTTTAGAAGCTCTGAAAATAATAAGCAACTGGTAATACTGTTTCTGGGACTTTTAAGTTAAAAAAAATCTGGGTTCTGTAAGTCCCAATACACTGAATTTGGTTATCTACCTTCAACATGCCTATTAGAGATGAATAATATTTAAAAGCAGGAAAAGGAGATTCATTTAGAATGGTTATATCGGGAAGAGGAACAAATACAAACGGACCAGTGAACCCCACATCTGTCTTTGAGGGTTCTGACATAAGATTTACGTTTAAATAGAAGACACAGCATACATAATTAAACAGTCCTGGTCAAGGTCCTGGTCATAGTCTGTGCTATAAAGTTGGCCAACAAATTGTCAGAACCATGTAGATTCTTTTCCTGGGAGACAAGTTTCCCTTTGATTGACACCAGATTCCAGATTTTTAAGCATGGGATTCCTGAGGAATTTTTAATTTATGGGACTTCATTGTGTTAAAGGTCTGATAGCCAAAGGTGAGGAGAAATGCCTGCCATTCCTTAAAGTAGGTCCCCCCTTCCCAAATCTATTATAGTCATGGGTGTGAAACTCTGAACATAAACTGCAAGCCATTGCACTAAACATTTTAAGAAGGAGAGTTTTATTCAAGTGAATTAAATTTAAATAAAGTTGTGCTTTATAGAAAAAAACATGCCCAACATCATAGATGCAAAAGTGGCAGTTGCTGGGTTTGTAGCAAATATTAGTTGCAGGACCCTATTCTTTGTATATTGTGCACTGTTCACTCTGTGTGACTACTGGGGGGCTCAATGTTTACCCCATTAGGGAAATCAATCCTTTGTATTGTGCTGCATGGATGTTTCCCAAATCAGTTCAACAGTGTAGCTATTGAAGATTCACAGAAGATGGTGTTTATGTTGCTCTTGTCCACTGTCAGTATTCCTGGACAGACTTTTAGTTTTTACATGAACAAACTGTGATAAACATTAATTATAAACTATTAGAAAGGATTAAAATGTTGATACTTTAAAGGACACATGGTGTTGCAGGGATGGCTTGCTTCTCTTCCACAGGACCCAAGTTATGTTCTGAGTACCAGCATCAGGTGGCTCATGTCTACCTGTAACTACAGTTCCACTGGGTCTCATGCCCTCTTTTGGCTCCTGTGGGAACTACACACTTAAGTTATGCAGATAACACACACACACACACACACACACACACACACACAAATAAAAATAAACTTAGCAAAAAAATTTGCAAATGTGTACCGAACGTCTGCCTGTGTATATTGCATGATTCATGGCTAATGACTTTGAAGGTACACTTGGTGAATTTGAGGCAGAACATTCTAGTTCTGTGGGTTATATCTGTAGTAATAAAGGCAAGGAGTCTGATGATAAAGAACCAGGAATCTGAACCTGTTCTTTCTTCAGTATCTGGCAAAGCAACTTTCTCCATTCTCTGTGGGGAAACCAAAATATTAGAGTTAGATGCATGTACCCAGTATAACTTAATGGCTATCTGTCATGGGTCTGTGGGTCACTGGGCTCTTTCTAATGCAGCTATACCAGGATGTGGGTAAAGATGCCATATCTGTGGGCTGACTGGCTAGCATCCCATGAGGCACACCACCGTGGCAGATGATGCTGACTTAGTTACCTACTCAGGCTTTGTTTCTTAGTTCTAGGTCTTAGAAGCTTGTTTGGGCACTTAGGGAGATGGCTTCATTGGTACAATGTTTGTGGTACAGGCAAAGGTAGCTGAGCTTGATGCCCCCAAACGCATTTGAAAAGGCTGAGCATGGTGGTATGTGCTTGTAATTCTAGAGCTTAAAAGGCAGAGACAGGAGGATTCCCTTGAGCTGGCTGCCCAGCCAGTCTAGCCTAATTGACAAGTTCCAGGCCAGTGAGAGAGACCTTGTTTCAATAAAATGAACAGTCTTTCTGATGACTGACACTTGAGGTTGTCCATTGGCCTCCAAAGGCATGTGCATACAGGTACACATGCAATACATGTGTATGCACACACCAGCCTGTTTGATTTGGGCAAGGTACCTTGATAAAATGGTCCTGAGAGAAGTGGAGAGGGCAGCAGAAGTCACATTGCCTGTGCATGTTTAATGAAACAGACCAGGTGTTACCTGTGAGACTCTAAAAGTCTGCTGTCCCCACTTCTATTACAATGCTAATGAGATAATTTACACAATGCTCCCCTCACAACTGGAAACTGTTTAATAAACTGTTGTCAGATGGAAGCATTGGTGTGAGACCTATGAGACTGTGGGTGTCTGGGGGGAGAGCTGTGGAAGGAGCCTTCCTCTTGCTGCTGTGTTTTTAATAGAGAAAGTTAAAGGAACACTCACTTAAAGGTGAAGCAGCTATGGGCTGGAGTTTTATTGGAGCTGAAATAATTCTACCAATACCTAAAATCCATCTCTTCAGGATGGAATAAAAGGCATGATGGATTTAGCATCATGTGCACGTCCTTGACCTTGCGTTAACTCTCCTAGAAGCCCCATGTACTTTTTTCCTTGAGACTTTTAAATGTGTCTCCTTTATATCAATAATAAGTGCATTAATGGAAGTGGTCAGAGCATACAGGAGCCAGGCTGAAAGGCAGAAGCTTTGGCCTTCTGAAATAGCTATCATTCTATAAAAACACAGAATAATGTGTTGAATGTCAAGTAGATTAATATGTCAGACCGGGGAACATTGCCTTGTAATGTCACATTTAGGTAATTGAATACTCTAATAGCTTCATATCTTGATCAGAGTTAAAATATCAAGATTGACATCACTCTTTGCCACAAGATACTTCTGTTTCTTTCTTTTTTTTTAACATAAGCTTTAAAATCTTTACAATAACCAGAAGGTCACGTCTGTCTGTGTACACAGAACTCTTGAAGCAGATCCAGTCATACATATGCACATTACCAAGCAAAGATGAATAGTTATTTAATGGGGCTTGAAATTACTTCTGTTCATATGACTCAGTTGGAGCAAAGGTTTGGCCTGTCTAGTCCATCAGGGCAACATCAGGCAAAACCTGACTTTGCCAGTGCCTCAGGAGTTGGAACCTGAGACTTCATATGTAAGTACCATTCACTCCATATATCATGCATTTTAACTAGAGGTAATCAAATGACTAGTTAAAGTACATTTTTCTCTTCTTAAATTATATCCTTAAGTACAATATTAGCTAGAAAAATGAATGAAGAAAGAAGCCACTGTTTAGCTGGTAGGTATTTGCCTCAATAGAAATAAAGGACCAATCTTGCATGCAATAATATAATCCAATTCTGAAAAAAGGAAGTTGCATTTTTACATGTGACATACTGATTTTCACCAAGAACCTGTGGCCTAACCAGTAATGTGGTTTCAGCCCAGTTAACAGTATCAGTCATAAGTTTTGTCTTATGGAAAGGGCTTTAAATCCAAAATAAGTGGTTGGTTTTATATATATAATGTTTATACCACTATCATACCAATAGGCATATCTTCCTAGCTTGACCATTATTGTAGCACTCAGGGTTCATAACTGAGTGAGATATTTTGGGTCCTTTTCTCTCCTGGTAGTATAACTATCCATGTATCCCTACACCCATGCACTAATTGGACTCAATGAATTTAAATAAAAAAGAAAACACACTAAAGCTGGAAGAGAGAGATGGGAATAAAGAGAGTGGACAGAAGAAGGGATGGATTTGGTTAAAGCACATTCATACATGTATGAAAATTTGATATTTAAATATGGGTAATAGATTCCGTATAAACCAGTACCCTGTTCCAGGAAGACTCTGATTTATTCTTCTGAATAAAAGCATGGTTTTTATTTGTCTCTAAGGCTGATGTTAGGGTCAAGGGGGGGAAGACAACACCACCCTGTGTTACCTATCTAGTGTGCTTCCAGCCCCTGACTCAGATCTGTATTTTTATTGAACAAATTAATTAGGCTACTAAAGAGTACGTAATTGGCATTTGTAGGCACAGGATATTTATCCTAAGCAAGGGCTGTGAAGGACCCATTTATATCTAGGCTAGGTTGCTTACAGCTACTTCTGAGCTATTTAGAGTTAGTGTTTGACATCTTAGGAAATAGGATTAATAATTGTGAGGCTGTCCAGTGGTGTATTTCAGGTTTACTTGGCTTTCAGAGGTCATGTGCACAGAGAGAGGTATGGCTATGGGGTTCATGGTAGGTCTCTACAGTGTCAAGGTTGCTGGGAAAAAGATCTCTGGCTTGTTTTGATTTCCATGAACTAAGGCATTTGCAGAGTAGCTTTTAAGAGAAACCTTTAACTTTGGCTCCTGGGATGAGTGACTTGCAATCTGCATGAAAATGATGTTGAACTAACAACAAGATATCATTAGTGTTATTTGTCTCCCAGCCCTCTGTAAATGTCAGCGCTCAGCTCCATTAGACAGTGGCTCTCCTTAACAAAGGGGGACCCGGGGATGGATGTGCAAAGAGACACAAGAGCTCGTGTGTGTGTGTGTGTGTGTGTGTGTGTGTGTGTGTGTGTGTGTGTCTGGAGGATTTGTCCACTAAGGACCAGCTCCTCTGCATCTCTGGATGAGATAGGGAGATGAATTTGCTTCTTTCTCTCTCTTCTCTTCCTGTCTCTCAGTACCACTTCCTCTCATCCCTCCCTCCATCTTTATCTCTCTCACCTTTTCTTCTCTGTCTCCCTCCCATCTTATCTCTTGTCTCTGGCTGCTTCTCTGTGACACTCTTCCCCTGTATGCCCCCCATCTCTCCATCTCTCTTTTTCTCTCCCCATTCTCAGTCTTTTGCTGCTGCTTCACTGAGCAAATGCATCTGCAAACCTCTCTGTGCAATGAGTCCGCTGTCACTAGCCTGCTTCTACAAACCCATCTGCCCTCTCCTTGAGAGCCCTTTGCCAGTAGAGACAGAACGGCATTTTGTCACCCTCGGTAACATTTACTGATTCTAGAGTGATAGCCTTTTATATTTTTTAACATGTGAGTGAGAATGTGGCTGTACCCTTTCTCTGTCCTGTCTTCCCATAGCTGTGGGAGTTACCATGGAGCGGTCTTCTGATCTGGGTCAGCTACAGTCAGGGCTGGTAGTGGCCAACTACATAGATTAAGCTGTAATCCACCCTCCCTCCTCTTCTCCATCCTTCACAGATCTAATTGCAGAGTCCCAGCTGCAAGGCATGGTACCCTTGAGCTTGTATTTTTACAAAATTGGAGATACATAAACAGGATGCCAAGCAGGCAATGCCTCAAGAAATACTGGCTGATCATTTCTGTTTAAGGCAATGGGATAGGTGAAGCATGGCCTCCCTCTAACTCCAGATATTCTAGAACTTTCTTGTGGTCTGTATTATGGGTACCCTACCTCAGTACAGTGACCTGCTTTCTTGTTTGCTTGTACTGCTTTGTTAATGTTGCTCTTAGGGGCAGGCTCTCATGTAGTCAAGGCTGGCTTTGAATTCCTGATCCTCCTGCTTGCACCTCCTGAGTGCGTACCACCATGCTGGCTCTAGTTTACAAAACTGTGATAAATATATCTCACAGAGAGCTTATCACTGTACATGGAAATATAGTATTAATCTCCTCATTTATAAAATATGAGTGACATGAAAATGTTGTTTGTAGTAGGATTATGCTGTTACATTGTAATTAATTGTCCTGTCTACTAGTCTAATGAAAATGCTGATTGGTTGAAGGCAGACAGGAAGTGTGGGTGGAACTACCAGGGTGAAAAAACTCTGGGAACATGAAGAACAGAGCAGAGATGCTGCAGAGAAGCCAAAGAGACACCATGGAGACACCACAATGAGACGCTAGCAGATGCAGAAATTGAAATGCTGCTCTGAGGAAAGGTACCAAGCTGCATGACTGAACAAGATAATAATCATGGATTAGTTTAATAGTAAGAGCTAGTAAGTTATATGCCTGGGGCCTAGCCCAATCAATGTAAAATTAATATAAGCCTTTGTGTGATTATTTGGTGCTATGCTGCAGTGAGGCTGTGAGTGGGTCAGAATTTCAGGGCTAGGCCTGAAAGTCAGGGCCAGAAACCTCATACAACAGTTGTTCAATTACAGCAGCAAAATAATGACGTTCCTTTCTTCATAGGGAATGGACTGTTGATGATGATACCATCCTTCATTCACAGGAGAGGAGCCTGGTGGCAGAGGGAGAGTGTGGAAGTATTTGGAAGGACTGATTCCTTGGACTAAGCCGGAGCATCCTCACTTGTTATGTGGTGGTTTGAATGAAGATGACCCCATACACCTCAGGAAGTGGCACTATTAGGAGGCATGGCCTTGTTGGTGTAGGCGTGGCCTCAATAGAGGAAATATGTCACTAGGGGAAGGATTTGAGGTTTCAGATGCTCAAGTCAGACCCCTGTCACTTTCTCTTTTGCTGCTGCCTTAGGTAAGCTAAATGTATAGAACTCTTAGCTACTTCCCCAGAGCCAGGTCTGCATGCTACTTGCTTCCCACCATGATAATGGAGTAACCCTCTGAACTGTGCGGCCAGCCCAAATTAAATGTTTTTCTTTGTAAGAGTTGCCATCATTATAGTGTCTTTTCACAGTAATAGAAACCCTAAGACAGGCCAAGTGTCAGGAGACAATACTGTCTCATTTCTGCTCTTGTTTAATTCTTGGTAGCTTTTGAAGATCCTGAGAATTGAAGGTTTGGCAAGGCCCCAGGTTCATGTACAGTTACTGGTAGGGAGTAAAGTGTAGAGTTGTGATCACCTGGCTGCAGTTACCACTTGGAATATTTGTTGCTGGTGAAGGACATGGCCCTGTACTGGTCTCTAGACCCTCTTACCGACTCTGTCTGCATGGAGTTCTTGAGGAACTGAGTTCTTCAAAATCTCCCATTGTCAGACATGAAGATGTTCTAAGAGAACCAAGGTAATGACCACCTGTTTGCAAACCTTGAAGATGGCTATCTATTGTAGACCCTAGGACTGGACACCTGTTTGCAGACCTTGGGGATGGCCTCCTATTTGCAACCCCCAGGGCTGCAGTTCTTAGTGGTAGAATCTTCTAGTACTAACTTCAAAATAGGCTCTTTCTTTTGGGGAATTCAATAGGCAAGATCCACTCATAACCTGTTTCCTTTTGGGCAGGGTCTGGAAGAGCATGGCTTGCACTGTTGTAGTCCCCCATTGGTAAGAGCCATTAGTTGACAGTATGCCACCCCTCTAGGAGTCTGTAGGGTAGGTGCCTGGGCAAGAAGCAGATCTACTTCTTTTGGCTGTTTGAAGACAAACAGTGTGTGTCTGCTGTACTAGTTCTTCTTTGATGATGATCACAGTTCTATTCTAAATTAAAAGTATCTTCAATACACAAGAAGATGGTGGCTTAGGGTGGAGTTACATTTAAAAGGCAGAAAATTGAATTAAAATAGTAAATAATTACCCATGAAAGTATTAAATGCAGTAAAAAACACTCTTAAAATAAGACTTATTTATCCTTGTAAGTGAAGAGAGCCTTCCTCCCTTTTCCTAGAAGAGCTGTTCTAGAGAATTACTAATTGTAAAGTTTTAACTTTTGTGTGTGTGTGTGTGTGTGTGTGTGTGTGTGTGTGTGTGGTTTTGATGGAGAGATGGCTCAGTGGTTAAGAGCATTTGTTGCTCTATCAGAGGACCTGGGTCCCAGTACCCAGGTAGCATCTCACAACTGGAACTCCAGTTCCTGGGGATCTGTCACTCTCTTCTGGCCTCCATAGGTACTGCATTCACATGATTCACAGACATGCGTGCACACTCTCACACATAAAATATAAACAAATGAATGAATAAATAAAAGTGAATTAGGTAATACATATTGAAACACAGTTGCCAGGGGATCTTGGGAAGGACTGTGCTTGACAACTGACTCTGTTTATGTTTCTGACTTGAGGACTGGTTACTGTGTATCTTGAGTGGACAGAGGTAGTATAATTCATCTACCTGAGTGAACTCTCAGGGTTTCTATCTTTTAATTGATTGCCTCTGATACCCATTCTAGTTTAATGCTCGCATAGCAATAAAACTGTTTTCTTTCATTTCTCACCTTTATGAAAAATTTCTCTAGTCTGGCAAGATATTTTTACATTTTAATCATATTCCCCAAACATTAGCAGTAGACAGCTCCTGAGAATATTCTAGAGGTGGGAAGCAGGTTATTGGTATATGGGAAACAATTATAAGAGCCTGAAGATATGCTCAAGCATGACAGTGTTGGTTGACAGAGAATATAGCTGTCAGCAGTACCCTATCATGTACATTGGTTAGGCATACTCTCATGCAAGGATCCTTTCTTTGAAGTGGGATGAGAAAATCAGAGACACAGGCCTACCTAGCTTTACTATGTCTTGGATGACAGAGTGAAGATACAGGTGTGTCTTACAAGCCTCTCTCCTTCTGTGAGCTTCTCTTGAGAACAGTTAGGAGGACTGGAGTCAAAGAACCATGCATGTTTTGATCCATGAGGAATGAAGACTGGTACTCACTTTCTTTATATGTGGAATGCTAATCTCCACTTATCAAAGGAGTCATGAGACATCCAGAAACATCTGAAGCAAATTCCTCCTCTGCTCCAGGAAGTAATCACATCACAAGGGTTCCTTCATCAGGTGCATGCATCATCCAGGCTGAGCTCTGCCATAGTTGCTTTCAGGGTGGGGGCAGGGACAAGGCCTCCCTTATGCCCATGTTGAGGAGCAATGGTTAGCAATGACCACCTCCAGGCTGCTAGCCCCGACACCCAAAGCTAGGAGAGAAATGGCCTCTGCAGTCCAACCCACTTCCTAATTGCACACTGAAGTTTTGCATCCATGAAAAGAGCTGTCTAAAGGTCACAATCAATTATAAGAACCTATATGAAAGCTTTCAGACAACCAGCATGGAGGTTGAACATCGATCCATAAGCTTGGGCTAGTTTTTCTGAGTTGGCCTGACATTTAGCATTGGGCCTGCTCTCTTTCTAGAATCAAAACTTTTCTTAACTCTACAGATGCCCAACCTACTCTTAAGAGTTCACCCACTGATTCCTTGCCATCCTTGGAAAAGAAAAATGGGGGATGGGAGGGGGAAGCTGAGGGAGGACTGGAAGGAGGGAAGGAAGGGGGAGCAGTGGTAGATATGGAAAAAAAAAACCTTTTAAATAAATAAGAGTCCACTCATTAGTCCTGAGGCAAGACCCAAACAGTAAGCTTCTTACAGCTGGTGACTTGGTGATATAAGAGCATTAACAGTCCTAAGCAAGCAACATAGTTATTCATAGGTTTGGCTTACAGTCACTGTGTTAGGGTTCCTGTCGTGTTGCTCACTAATGGCTGTCTGTGCCAGGTCTTCTTCACTTTGAAACAGAAACAATGCCTATTCTCAGGAAACAGATGCTGAAGGCAGAGAAATGTGTAGTAATTTGGAAATTTAGATCTTTTGAAAAATGAATTTCAGGACAGGGTGATAATTTTTAGCTCGTGTTTGCCTTGCCATGTGAGGTGTTGGGTTCAATGTCCAGAACCTATGTATGTATGTATTTTTTTCAATACAGGGTTTTTCTGTGTAGCTCTGGCTGTCCTAGAACTAGCTCTGTAGACTAGGCTGGCCTCAAAGTCACAGAGAACTGCCTGCCTCTCAAGTGCTGGGATTAAAGATGTGTGCCACTACCACCCATACATAATCTGCGTTTTAAAAAACCCAGAATGATGTTGTGTGCTTATAATCAATCCTATCACTATGGATGGTGGAGATAGCCAGATTGTTGGAATTCCTTGGCCAGCCAGCATATTCTATTTGTTGAACTCCAGGACAGTCAAAGACCCTCAAAAATCCAAGGTGGGTGGTGCCTGAAGAGTGACAGATGAGGGTGTATTGTATGCATTTATGGATGTTCATGTACAGACACTTAAATGCACACACGTGTGCACATGTATGCACACATGTGCATGCTCACACATAAGCACACACGTGAATGCACACACACACACACACACACACACACAGGTGCACAATGCACATGCACAGAGATGAACTTAGATTCTCTGTTTTGTAACTGACATTTCCTGTCATGGACCAGATGAGTTGGTTATATATGTATCTGCTGAGATACAACAGAGAAAGGGTTAAAATGATTTCAGTTTTGTGCACTGTAAATCAATGCCATATAGAAAAAGGCATTTCTCAGAAGAGGAGATTAAAAACCATTCTCAATCAAATGAAGACTCATTTATCATTGACCTCCCCCCCACAAGATCAATGAAGCTAAATACAAGAATAATGAGAAGCTTTTATTTCACATCAGAGGCAGGTCAGGTAATCCCAGTTGAGTCTAGAATAATTCATGCTTCCATTTAGGACAAGAAAGAAGAAATGTCAGTATCAGTTGACCTCTCACCAGTAAAACAAAACAAAACAAAACAAATAAACAGTGGTAGCAGCAACAAAACCCCCAGAAGTTTTATCTAGAATGTTGAGGTCAATGAGTCACATTTTACAACTGGGTGGAACTCTGGGAAACCCTACTCTACTGTATTTAGGGCCTCAAGGGGTGGTACTTTGGGACTAAATGGGAATAGGAAGGGGGCATCCCTGTGAACACTGGGTCCTTGTTTGAAACCACCCTGATACAGAAAAGGGATAAGCTCGTTTTAGCTTGACAGTGTTCACAGGTGTGAACAGCAGGGTATGTGGTCCCCTCCAGAAGAACACAATGTTAGCACTTTCACAGTTAATTTTGCACACTCACCTATCACAGCACAAACTTTTAAAAAGCAAACAGAAAACAAATAAGCAGTTGCACAAGGAAATAAATGGCTATAGATAGAATTAGTTAAAATCATTGTAAGGTAAAAGCAGATATGATTTATCATAACTTCCATTCTGGTATTGCTAAGCCTTACTGTGACCTCCTGACCTCGTTTATCCTTGAATTGAAAATCACAGCAGGGAAACGAAGTTTGTAAAGGCATGGTGGAAATTCTGAAGTAGCAGGAAATAAAATATGACAAATCCCAGTAACTTCTTTAAGAACAGATTCCTCACTGAAGATAAGTTGGTGGACTAGATGCGACATTGAATCCAAAAAAAAAAAACAAAAAACAAAAAACCCAAACAAACAAAAAAACCAAACAACAACAACAAAATAAAAATAATACAAACAACCCAACTCAAAACAAAGAAAAATAAAAATCTGGAAAAAAGAAAATATAAAGAGGAATCAAAAAAAAAAAAAAAGAATAACAGGTTGTAAACCATGAACCAGAGGCCAGTCAAGTCTAACATTTGAATAATTGTAGTTAATGGAGAAGAAAGAAGTAAAACAAATTGGAAGTGAACTCTATAGGGAAGAAGGCTGAGGGATTCCCAAGGCTGATAAAAGATTTGTCCTGAACACTAGGGAAGTCAGATGAATACTTGAGTAAAGAATCTCAGACACATAACCTAGAGTGATGGCAATGATGATATTATTACTGTGATCTAGAAATTAAAGTTGTGCAAAGGGGTTACATTAAAAAAGAGTTATTTACTTTCATTTTATGTGATGAGTGTTTTATCCACAAGTATGTATGTACACTATGTGTGTGCAGTACCCATAGAGGCCAGAAGAGGGCATATGATCCACTAGAACTGTTACAGACAGTTGAGAGCCACCATGTAGGTGCTGGGAATTAAACTCAGAGCCTCTGGAAAAATAGCTAGTGTTCTTAGCCACTGAGCCATCTCTCAAGCCTGAAAGAAGTTACTTTTCAATGAACATAATGGAAGCAGTCATGACCCTACAGAATCTTCTGTCTCCAGTTACCTCCTGTGAATAAAGCTAAGCCCAGACCTGCATGTTTCTTCTTCCTATCCTCACCCCACGCCAGAATTAATTACTGTCAGAACTTTGTGTGGGAGCTTTCTTCACAGTGGAAAATCCAGGTTCATCTTGCTTAGAAGCTTGGGTACTTTGACCCACTAGGGCCACTTGAGTTAAATAATTGTCAATCTTGGCATCTTCTTGCCTGCCACAAATGCTCAGAGGCAGGATGATGCTTGATGGATATGTTTTCTATTGGTAGAAAGTCACATAAGCTGTCTAAATGCTGATTTTTAGATATTCCTATCCTGAAACACCTGTGTCTCAATTTTTTGTTGTTTTGGTTTTTTTAAATTTTCTTTGAAAAGTAATACCAAGAGGCATGTGTTGCTGCTTGATTTGCTGAACAAAATATGGTTTATAGACAAACTACCTAACTGAGATGTTGAGTATGAGAGCTCGGGGCTCTGCTTTGAAGCCTGGGAATATGGGCTTCAGGAGGAGACTTGACATAAACCATGGGGAATTTTGTTCTTGGTTATTTTGTTTGAAGCTAAAGGTTGGGCTGCTTTTCAAATGGGAGGGTTTTCTTTCCATGTATATGAGAATGTTCATAGCTCTGTCCCCCTTGAAGCTGGTGGTTACAGGTCTCATCCATCAAGCCAAATGGGAAAGCAGGAAGGGTGTTGATATTGGAGAACCAGGATTTAAGCCTTGACTCTGGAGTCAGTCATGTGATCTCCATTTACTTGAGTTCATCAATCTCTCTGTGCCCCAGGCCTTATCTAGTAAATGGGTCTACTAACAGTACCCACAAATCTTTAGAACTCCCAAGCCTGGGGTTGGGAAGATGCCTCAGTAGATAGGGATGTCTGTTGTGCTTCCTGAAGAGCTGAGCTGGGTTACTGGCATCCACAAGAGGTATCTCCCAACCTTCTTCTGAAAGTCCAGCTCCAGGATCAGGCACTCTCTTCTGCTGATACACACATAGGTGCCCATAAACACTCAAATGTACACACACATTTTAAAAAGTAATAAACTGAATAAATAAATCTTATTCCTGCATATAGGTTTTCCTAGAGGATCATAGAAAAGAATAACCTTAAAGGGAGATCTTAATTTGAGGATGTTCAAAGGTTACTATACCCTGTGAAGGTTCCATTCAGCTTATAAATATTCATAAACCCTCTTTAAAATCCTCAGTACATCAGGATGATCCCCACTTTGGGGCAGCCCATTTCAATCTCTCTTTGGAGGACTTGCTTAGCTTTGCTAAACAAACTTCTGCTTAAACTGTCTCTTGACTAAATCTCTCCCTTCTAGAAGACAACAGCTACAAGACTCTTGTGACAGCACCACCCATAGCCAGCTCTGGTGACGAGATGGTCCTTATAAAATAATCATGTGTTAGCATGGGGGACTGGCTGTTTTCTGTTAGTATTCTGTGTGTCTTTCCATGTCATCCCACAGCTCGGAGCATGGCAGCTGACTGAATAGTGGCAAATGTGAGCTGTGACTTCCTGAAAAAAAAAAAAAAGAAAAAAAGAAAGAAAAGAAAACACAATGGCGCAGCACAGTGCTTCATTCTCTGATCAACTCAAAATAAATAAATAAATAAATAAATAAATAAATAAATAAATAACAAGTTCAAAAATCCCAGTTTAGTTTTGTCTAAGTCTAAATCATTTCTATTTGCACCGTTCAGAAGCAAAGTAGTTGGAGGTTTCGCCACGCTAATGACATGTTAACAAGAACAGATTAGACACAGCAAGCACAGCTTGTCTAGTGGATTAATTGAAGGCGGCACCTGATGCTTAGAGGCCATTGGCTAATGACTCTGAGGAAGAACGCGACATTTTCACAGTGACTCCTGAAAACTAAATACTACAATAAATCCCGAAGTTGACATGATAATAGGAAAAGCCGCTGGGTCAAGCAGCTCTCTGGGAGAATTCAGAAGCAGCAGCGCAGTGGAGGTTACAGGTCAGGGCAAGAATGTGAGAGTGAAGTTTTTATGGTGTAGCCAAACTGAAATCTGTCATTTAATAGCTGTGTGACCTTAGGCTAGTTGCAAAACCTTGCTGGACTTCGATTTCTTCAAGAATAGAATGTGGCTGAAAATTGGAGTTTCTAAATCACATACACTCTGCTGGCTGGCAGCTGGAACTGTTGGGAAGGAGGTGTCAGTCTGGGTTCTAAAGGAAGGAAATAGCACATAGAAAAAGAATCGTGTAAAATGGAAACTATTTGAAAGGAATTAAATGATGCCTTCTTCCTGGTGCCATTTCAGCTCCAGGCTGGAAGGACATAGTGGGAACATTACTGGACCCAGTGAGAGCTGTGATCTTGGAGCAAGGGCCATCCCAGAGGAGCAGAGATGCCGTCAAACCACGGTCAGCAGGGAGGGAATGAGAGGAATGAATGTGTGCCCACTCATTCCATCCACAGTTTTCCCAGGGGCTCTGTCTCATCAGATGTCAGAGGAGAAAAGAGGTCCAGGGACTACTGTGGCGAGCCACTTCTGGCCTGCAGAATGACGAGTCACCACATGCACGATTCTTCTTGGATCACACTTTATTGGAGTACAGCTCAGTTGTGAAATGGTGGAAAGAAGACCCCGAGCCTGAGATTCAGCCTGCTTACATAGGGAAGCCTGGCGCGTGATTGGTGCCCATCACAATGCCTCATTAACATATGGCTGGTGATTGGTTCAAAGTAATACTCATTAGCATATGGCTGGTGATTGGCCCAAAATAATGGCTCATTAGCATATTTGAGGATCACATCGGATAGGTCCTTTCTCAATGCCTAATTAGCATCAGCACATCGGATTGGTCACTACTCGATGCCTAATTAGCATAAGCGGCAATAGAATGTTCCAGCAAGTTGTGCAAAGGCAAACCACGCCCTACAGACTACAGGACCTAGAGGTGAGTTATCCTCTAAGACAGAACTCGGGAGGATGATGGAAGCAAGATAGACACAGTCATCACAAAGAGACGGAGAGAACTCCATCAACCCACTGACTTCTCTCTCTTGCAAGAGTTGCTTAGTGAGTTAAAGTAACTTGTATAGTCTGTTCCTATTTTACAGGGAGGCAGATTACTACAGTTCAGCTACAGTTAAAAAGCAGTAATGACCATTCCATTTATAACGATCTGAACAGGGCCAGAGAGTTGGCTACTTGATCAAGAGTGCTTAATATGATTGCAGAGCATTCAGGTTTGATTGGTAGCATTGCCTGTAAACCTAGTCCCGGGCTATCTGATGTGCCTTCTTCTGGACTCTACAGGCTTCTGCATACAGGTAGTGCACAAACTCATGCAGGTGCACATATGTGCATAAAAATAAATAAATGCATCTTTTAAAAAACATTGGGGTAAAGTTTTATTATAGGACAAACGTGTATACTCTAGAGGAAATTTGGGCTTCTCAAGAATCATAAGCACATTTTAACTACTAATTTGTATGATGTCTAAATCCAATTATGTTTTAGAATTATCTTTTGTGTGAAATCAATAAAAGGTAGGTGAGAATAAACCTCTGCAGCAGGCCAAATAAAAATGAAAAAAAATACCTTATCTCATATCCACACATACTTCCTCTCATAAAAAATGAGATGAGGTAGCCGTTGTCTGCACCCATCTATCTTGTTGTATATTAGTTTCTAAGGATATAAATCATGTCTGATTTTGAGATGGTTTCATAGTTCACGTAACTTGGCTTTCTTAAAACTGAGTACCTGTTGTTTCCTGATAGAGTTTTGGAATTCCAATGGCAAACTTTGGCAACATTCAATAGAATTTTTTGCCTTTAAATACAGTTTTAAAGGCTCAGAACCTTCTGGAAAAAGAGCACAGACCCAACAGCATCTCCTCAGTATGGAATGTAGGAGTTTGGCTGTGAGATTTCACATTGAAGGATAGGCTGGAGGAACCATTGGTCAAATCATAGTGTGACTCTGTCTCTTTCCAAATTTACAATCATTATGGAATAAATTAGACAATTACATAAGTTATTTAGTGGGTAATTTTCTTATTGATTAAAATCTTAAATAAAAAAAAAAAGAAGCAACATCCAGGCATATTTAGCTCATCTATGTGATGTATTTAGAGCCCATAAATACTTATGCAAACAAAAACAAAGATTCCAGTGGAGTTTGATATGAAAGTAGTGATTGCTCTTTTATTTGTGTGTATGTGTGTGTGTGTTGCAAGTGTTACCGTATGTATGTGTAGTAGGTATTAGCTTGTATGTAAGACCAGCAGGTCAATTTTGGTGTCCTTCTTTCTCAATTCTATCTTATTTTTGAGACAGAGTGTCTTCCCAAACTGAGAGCACACCCATTCAGCTAGACTGACTGGCTCACATTGCCCGAGATCTTCCTCTTTCCACCTTCCCACCCCAGATGATGCTGGAATTATAGATCTTGAACCACATGTAACTTTCTACCTGTTTTCTGGAGATGAATTCACGTCCTTATGTTTGCATGGGAAGTTCTTCACCCACCAAACTCTCTCCCCAGCCCCATGAATGTTCTTTTTTAAATTTCAACAACATGGATAGGTGAGAATCTTTCTGTCCATGTGTCATAGTTAGATTAAAACAAAAGAAGGCCCATTTAAAACAGAGCAATAGGTATCATCATAATCAATGAAGGTGAGGGTCTGGGAAGTCCCACCATCAACCCTTAGTTGGGAGACCACAAAGTAATGCTGACCTTTCACTCACAGCTTGCTCTCATGAGACTCTTTGATGGCACCTGTTGGTGAGATAGCCATTGAAGCCCCGGGAAAGACAGGGACCTCAAAAATACTCTTTGGGAATATGTGGACATAGAGGTTTCACAAAGAATGACCTCAAATAAAAACCAAACCAAGAGAACTCAAGTTACTACAGTGATGGATCCAGGTAGATCTGGTCTTGAACCTCAGAGCAGCCCTGGGGAGGTGCACCCCAATACTTCATCCAGAGTTCTCTCTGTGTGAAAATCATCTGTATCTCCCTTTGGCAGTTAGACTTAGTCCTTTTAAGTAAGGATTAAATGCATCCTTTGACACCCTCTCTGTATTTTGCCTTGACTACCTGTTATCCCAATTGTTTAAGGAATACCCCTTTAAGGATGCTCTCAATCTTGCACAGCTTTTAAGAAGCTTTCTAATTTGGTTTACCAGGCTACTCCGTACATCATTTAATGACCTGTCAAGGCTCTGAGAACAATTTGAAAGGCAGCATTCATGTCTCTCTGCTTTGTTTTTCTTCAGGGTTCAGTCCCCTCAAGTTTGGATTTTTTTTTTTCTTTTTTGGCAACTATGAATTCAAATCTGCCTTCCTGTCCATGTGGATGGCTGAAAGCCCTGCTGAGTTCTTATGGTGGTTAATTCAAAATATTCTTTCTACACATGCTACACAATACCAAAGCCAATTTGGCAGGCGATTCTCCAAGCACAGATGCCAGGAAAGTGAGAACAGTGGCCAATTCCAGGTAATCGGAAACAGCCCCGGAATTCTACAAATACCATTTTCACTACTTAGGAATTTTTGTTTAAAGGGCTTTTTTTTGTTGTTTCCTCTCAAAGCTCTGCCAGAGTCTGCCTTAAGTTGAGAACCTGAGAAATGTGTGTCTGGGTAATGAGCAACTGGCTTCTTGGGTCAGATAGACGAATGTCTGGTAGGTGGCAGAGAACTTGCTACTCAGAGCCCAAAATGCTGATATTTATGTTCTTGCAAAGCAGCCTGGGAATGCTCATCATGTTAAGGATTAAAAAGAAGGAACAGAAGTTGAACGCAGATCACAGTGATTCTCTATTTTGTGCTTTTAGGTCACTTCTAATAAGAGCATGCTGCTCTCTGCATCTGAGGTACCACATCTCTGCCAACTGCTGCCTCTGTCTGTGTCTCTAGCCACTTACTATGGAGTCTGAGGGCTAACGTCTCTCAGCTTCTGTCAAGAATAGCAGAGCATGCAAGACAAAGGCTGTAGAGTTCTGGTACTATCCCCTGTGCTTTGGCTTTCTCAAGATTGGGTCACAGGTAAAAATGTGGTCACTTCTGCGATGCCCAGATCTCAACCCTCAGTAATTGAAAATGGATTTATAATACCATCCCCCTTTGATTAGCAATGCTTTGTTTTACAGGGGTCCATTGTCCACCTTCTCTTGATTTGTTGATCTTGGTGTGTGCAGATCAGCAGGTGCTATGGTGTTGTCTGAATTTGAATCTTGCCTCTGTCCTTATGGCAAAATCATGTGCTTCATTTTCTATCCACGAAACAAGGATAAGAATACCAGCTACAATGGATTATTGGAAACACTAAATGAGGAGAATCACTGATGCCAAGTTCCCAGTCTGCTATGTCTCTTGCTGACCTTTCTCTGTAGTGAACATGAAGGAGGAGCTGCCCCAGGATTCTGCTCCTGTGACCCAACAGCTGGAATATTCTTCCTTCAGGTCTTCACACAGCTGTCTCTGGGTTTAATTCTTCTATAGCATTTCCTGTACCTGAGGTGTTGTGTATGTGTTTGTTACTCTGCTTGTCTTATCTTCTTTCTCTAGGACTTTCCTGTCTGAGGGTGGGACCACATTACCCTGCTTACCTAAGTAACCTTGGTAGCTGTGGGAAGTGCTGGTAAGCAGGGTATGCTCAGAAGCCATTTGCAGTTGAGAAGGAGAGGGAGGAAGGGAATGGATGCTCACCTTCATGAAGCGTGTGTTATGCAGCAGGTTGTGATGGTCCCTGTAAATAGAGGGGGAGAATATATTCTAGAGCCATTCTCTTCCCTCCCCAACAGGCCCCTTTGGGAGTTTCCCAACGGTCCTTAAACATCCAAAGTTTGAATTGTATTCTTCTGTTAAATTAGTCCAGAAGTCACTATCATGTCTTTCAACTAAAAGATATAATGTATTTATATTTTGTATATGTGTGAGAGTGTGTGTGTGTGTGCATACATACATATGTGTGTACATGTCTGAGGAGGGCAGAGGTCAGTCTCAGGTGTCAGTCCTCAGGAACTATCTACCTTATTTTGCTTTTTCAGCCCCCTTTACTTAAGAGGAGATGTCTGCAGTTGGTGACTTATAGGACACATCCTCATCTGAGACCCGTGGTTTCTCCTGTAGGCACTCATCCTGGCTCCCTTAGGAAGGGGACATTTCCTTGTGCTTTCTCTACCCAATGGCTGACATGAGAAGATCAGGCAGAGGAGATGCCCTCAGAAGATTTGGGTCAAGTCTCCATTTCATCTATGTGACTGCACTTGATGATGGCTTATCATAAAAAGGACTGACTTAAGGCAATGTGGTAATTATATCTCCATTCCAAATCCTGTCTTTTGAATTCAGGTGCAGAGATGCTCTGTGTAGCAAGTTAGGTGCCTGTAAGAGGCATCATTGCTGAGTGAAGAAGTAAACACTGGCCAAAAGCTACGGTGAGGTTCAAAAGTTGAACATCCCTCATCTTTTACAATTCCCCCAGATCAAATCTCCTAAGCACCTAAAAGTCTTCCTAGAACCTTCTTTCTCTTTACACAAGCTCTTTGATTGCTTGACCAGCTGATGATGAAGTCATGCATAGAAGCAAATATTTTTTAAATTTTAATTTGTAAATATTGAAATACGCTTATCATGGCATCAGAGCCTTGGATAACCTGTCTGATGTGCAACTGGGAATTGTGAGAAGCTTTAACTTGTGGAAATGACATCCATTTTCCACATCATCCACATAGAAAAAACAATCATGAATGTGACCTTTTTCTTTATGGTTGTACTTTTAGGAGCTAGTTTGATCGACACGTTATGAATATTCAATAGCTCTAAGTTAATTGAATTAGTAATTGAATTTTGTAGAATATTCCTCAAACTCTTACAGGAGCTGAAATATAACATTCCTAGGTTTCTTTTTCAGGTCCCCTGTTTTTTTGTTGTTTAAAATTGTAGCAAACCTCAGCAGTTAACTGCATGGACTGTTGTTACAGAGGACTTGGATTCACTTCCCAGCACCCACATGCTGGTGCACAACTGTTTA